>JAUMTR010000013.1:14703852-14715847 GCA_032270685.1 Microctenopoma stevenorrisi | reverse complement strand
AACCTTACACTGTAAAGTGCCTTGAGATAACTTTTGTTGTAAAATGGCGCTATATAAATAAAACTGAATTGAATTGAGATAAGCTTATACCACAGCAACAAATCAATCAGTGCAGATCAATGCGGTATCACTGTCACCTTGTCAAAAACGAACAAAAATTGGACAGATTATTTTATTTTATTTTAGGGTAGAAAGAAAACCGGGACAAAATATTAGGTAAATTATAATTTCAATAAGATTATAGATATTTTTACTTATGCCATAATATGGAATTAAACTATTTTCAGAAGCTTAAGAAGGGAAAGAATATCTTTAATTTATATTTATTTATTTTAACATTTATTAAGCATAAGTGTTGCTTAGTGGATTTAAAAAGACAAAGAGACACCACATCAGTAGATGTCCAATTTTTATCTTTTAGGTTTCATTTTTTAGAGAATATTCAACATCTTCCTAGCTTGTTTTGGCTGATGGATAATGCTAATTATCTGTCAGGAGCTTAAGCCTGTTAGCAGCTAAATATTGTTTCTACTACTTCAATAGAGAGAGAGAGAGAGAAATATATATGTATATATTAGATATATTCATTATGAAGTCTTGTTGCTATTAGCAAATTCAAATTTAAAGAGAACTCCATGGAGCCTAGCTCTTTGGTTTGTTCTCTTTTTTCTTTTTCTCTATCACATTAAAGGTAGTCTTTATTACTAACCAGTCTATAACTGATCTAAGAATTAAAATTTTACATTTCCTTACACCACATTTAGTGGTAGGGCACTGCTTCATGGAGGCATCATGGCTGTCTCTTCATTTTTTCACCGGGGGCCTTGGAGATGAAGCAGCATCGGCTGTCAAGCTGTACACCCTGTTCCTCCTAAGGTGCTCATGTAAACAACCCCTACTGCAGGCCCTGTAACAAGAGAGCTCACTTTCCACCTCACAGCACCACACGTTGTTCCTGTTAGAGATGCATTCTCTCCACGCAGGTTTCCCTTCTAATCGGGGGTGTCAAAGACAGTACAGGGAGAGAAACAGAATGAGCATTTCACATGAGACATCTGCGTTCACGCCTCTAAACTTTACATATGAGAAGCAGAGTGTCGCAGAAACGAGAAAACTGTCAATCATGAGGCATCCACCTGTGCAGGCCTCACATGGTAGGCTGGCACAGAAAAAGACAATGTGCTCCCAGATCATTTACACACCCGAGTGGGAGAGGGTCATATACTGCCAATGGAACGGATTGTTATATATGTGTTTTTTGAAGGGTGGGAATCATTCGCTTTATGAATACATATCTGTTGTTTATACAGCTGTATATGGCTTGAGCTGCTGCCCGTATTGAGAAGCGTAGCTTCAGGCCATGAAGGCACTGAATCTTTCTGGGCTATATCACATCAATCCAGGGAGTGCAGTTAACATTCAAAGCCGGCAGCTGACTGGACAATCATGGTAATCCACAAACTGCAATGCCTTGTGCGAAGATACAGAATTGACTGATAACAAAGCTGAGGTGTTGTAAAACATGAGGGATCAGAATTTTTAACTCATTATGGGTCAAGCCTAAAGTTTACAAGCCACATGTTTCCTCACATTTTACCCTACTGTTGCTTTAAAAAAGCATTAAATTGCCCCCAAGATGATTCATTATGAACACTGCAATAATTGCTATTAACACAGTAAGACTATATTAAAAATCTATTATAGAGACATTTTGCCTTTTTTTGTGAATTGTCAACTAACCAACTTCCAACTGCTCCATAGCATTAAAGCAACTATGACCAAATTTCTTTCATCTGTTATTACAGGTTCTTTGGAATTTCCAGTTATTTGTAATAACCATAACCTGCCCCTAACATTAGTTGATATTATTCAACTAGTGATTTGGATGCGTAAGGATGCAAAAATCCTGCAAATAGTCCTAAGTATTTCGTTTCAGACCATGTGGAGGTAAAGTCAGATTTGGTATTTGATGCCAGTGTTCTTGGTACCTTGATCCATCTCATTGGGGGAGAGTCCTGGCTATATTAGGCTACAGATCATGCTCTCCTAGATCTGCTCGAGGCTCCATATCCACACTTATCTCTGGCAGATGATTGACAGGTCAGGGTTTATTTCCCCTGAGACCCCTGTCTAACCCCCCATTCTCCTCTCATTGGTAGATCTCCCTTTTCGCTCTCATTACACCCCTTATCTCAGTGCCCTGTTCATAAGATTTATCTTTTTAATTATGTCGCCGCTAACCTGCTGAAGAGGCTTCATGAGTGCCTATCAGTACCCAGGGTCTCCTGTGTTCCAGACCTTTCTGCTGTCTGGTCATAGACACACATGCATACACAATCATCTTGGTCCCACATGGGCCAAGCCTCACTCTGTTTTTCATATACTTAAGCCAAACCTTTGTGTTCAGGCTCTATTGACGAGAGATAACCTGTTCATACACAATCTCTGCTTCTCTACCTTTGTCTTTTTTCAGTCCATCTCTCCCTCCCTGTTTCCTCCTCATCTGTTTTCTTGTCTGTGTAACCCGATTGTATAACCCTCTGTCTCATTTCCTTAACTGGAAGAGTTTTTTTGGTGGAGGGTTGGCTGTCCCCTACCGGGCTCCGTAAGAGTTCAAGGTCAAAAAGCTCACATTAAACATTTTAGTACTTTTACAGCCAGTGTGATGGTGCTGTCCTAGATTGCTGGAGATCTAGACTTGGCTCTAGACAAGATTAGACACAGCCAATGTCAGACACTGACAGCATCTCTTACCCCATAGCCACAAGTAATACAATTCAGCAAATTGGCACAATACATTCCATAACAAGAAAAGTACACACATAGCTATTTTGGCCCAGTGCAGTCATTGTCTCATAATGAATACTGAATGTGTACAGGTAAGGGAAGCTCAGGCTCAGGTTCTGCTCCCACTAAAAAAACTAGATGACATCAGCCACGAACAAAGCTTACAAAGGGGCAGCTGGGGTCAAGTGCCACAGCAGCAGGGGGACATTTAAACCCATCACCCCTCTTGCCCCTCTTTAGTCCAAGTCTTCCAGGGCTCCATGCAGACCCAACAGGCTCCCCCGGGGTTTAACACCCAGTCTGTGAACACACAGCAGCAGTAGGGTTCAGGATACCTGAATAATTTGTGGTAAATACAACTTCAGAAATAAATTCACCTAACAACAGACAAATTGTTTTTTGAAGGCCTAAAATTACACACAAAAGTTACAATTCCTTGTTTTACATTTTACTAATCTAATTTGTAACATTTAAAATAAAATCAACAATAGGTATATATTCTTGTGTTGAAACTATCTATATTCTCTGAATGAGAACCAGTAGCAGTGAGCTAGGGAGAAATCTTTCTATCCTGAAAAATGGAAGGAACCACCTTTTAATTTATGATTCCCCTGCCTTTGCCATCCATGCTTGTTGACAATGAAGTGCACAGTCTGTCTGGCACGATATCAGAGGTGAATGTGGAGGGAGAGGGGGATAATTGATTTGACTTTGGCAGCAGCAAATCCCTGCGAGGTTTGAGGGTGAACGGCGGAGGAGCAGCCATAGAGTGTGTAATCACTGGGTATCCATGACACCACAGACAATAACCCAGCCCTCTTAATAAGCTTAATCTCCATCTTTGGAATAGAGGAAGAGGCAAGAGAGCCAGGAAAGGCAAGGAAGAGGCAGCTCTTTTATGGCAGTTAAATTGGTTTTTTTTTCTGGGGACTTGTAGCAGGGATTAAGCAGAGTGTTAAACCATTTAAGTGGCCCTGAATACCTTGATATTCGCGATAGCCAGTCGCACAGCAAAGGCTGTCACACTGAGGACAACATGCACACGTGCTGTGAAAAGGCAAAATGTGTTGTTAATGTTAAGTTTTTGTTGTGAAATCAAACAACAGTGGTTTGGATGTTTGATGTTTGTTACATGCACATAATAGTATTACTGTTGAAATATGGTAAATGTATCTAAAATTTTAAATCAATAGAAATTATTGTTGTTGACTGTATTTGTGATTCACTTTATAGCTAAACACTGGGAAATTTTAATTTTGTTGTGTTTTACATCTTATTTTGCTTGTGACCTTTTAACACATGTACTTTTGGTAAATGGTCTGCACTTATACAGCGCTTTTCTACCTTTCTCTCATTACAGAGTTTTTTTTTTTTTTCCTTTCTGTTCTGTGGGTTAAAGATGATATGTTCATCTATTAAACAGGTCATACACAGTGCAAAGAAAAAAATATATATATAATTATGTTGGAAATTTTTGTCTCAATAGAAGTGATGGGTTTAATTCACTGCTGCTGTAGTAGGAACAGTGCAGCAGCTGGGTTAAAATATTTTAAATTTAAGGTTTCATGGCATTCCTGGAGCTTTTGGTCATATCCTACTGTCTAATTCAGCACGTAGATTTTTTTGTGACATGATCACTGGGAAATGAAACACTGAAGAAGAGTGACACTGGTCATAAGCACTTTACTAAGCTAGAAAATATTGTTTTGTAAAATATCTTTTGACACATTTTAGCCTTTCATTCACTGAAATAGAACAGATCACTTAAATATAAAATATGATCATTCAGACATAACAGTGATTGTACTGTAATCTTCAAGCTATTACCCAACAGTTAATGCCATAAGATGATGAAGAGTGATAGCACCCTGTATGATTCTGTATATATTGATATAATGTGTAAGGTCTTAAACCTTACACTGTAAAGTGCCTTGAGTTGACTTGTGTTGTCAATTGGCGCTATATAATTAAAGCTGAATTGAATTGAATTGATAGACAAATAGCTGCTAGCATTAGTTAATCTAAAATCTTCTAGCTGATGTTTTTACACCAGCTGCTCCATGACCTTCAGGCCATGTACATCTTAAAGCTGCTATGTTTGTCATGTTATTTCAGACCTCACACACGTCGTCTTTGTCTCTCTCTCTCTGTCTCTGTCCATCTCTCTCTCACACACACACATAGCTAAGTGGATTACACACTGAAGATTTGTGTTTGACCAGAAGTATTTAGTCACGCCGCGCACAGCATTTCAAACCAAGGATTAGGACACTAGCATGTCATCCGTTTGGTCAGCAAGCATGTCTAATGGCATCAGTGATTTAGCATGTTATATGTGTCTGTCAGCAAACACACTAACAGGATGGAGGCAGACTGAACAGAAGGAAAGCATCTGAATAAACAGCAGCTAAACAGAGTGTGCTAACTTCCCTCTTTAGATTTCTCATTGATACCATATGCAACAAAACAAAGCAATTTGTACCGTTATCACACATCAAACACTTACCATAGACATAATCATGGATGTTCACTGAGAAACAGCCACTCTCACACAGGCCAATGACATGTTTCCTATTTATCAAATTCACTTATTTTTCTGATAAAAATATTTACAGTTATAATATAATTGTACAGTTGATCACAGTGTCTGCTGCTGTGGAAGAATTTCATCTGACGGGTTTTCAGTTTTCTAGAATCCTATAGATTTTCAAAATATTGCTTTATTTTCCAGAATTGGTTTCCAATTACGTGCTGCTGTGGTGGATGCAGGATGAAAAGATATCTTCACCTGTCAGGTCTATAGCAACAATTTTAGATATAGTGAGGACGAGTCTGCCATTCCTAAAGGATCTGGCAACACAAGCTTGCTCCTATTTCTCTTATTTATTGTAGTCCTTTACAGGCAGGCTGTGACCAAATAATCTAAACAGTGGATTAAAGCCTTGTCTACAATGCCAGAATATTTATTTGTAGCTAGTCAAATATTAAAAATACTGTATTATTCTTATATAATATGAGGAATTGTGTTGAATATGTTGCTGTTGTTAAATATCCAAATTAGCAAAAAGGTATTATTTTCTCAAGCAGAATTTAGTTAAAATATGTCCAGCCCAAGTAAAATATATAACATTTCGATGTTTTAGTGACTTATTACCTCGAGAAATAGATACCTATAAAATAGAAATTGTTTCTTAAACTTGATGTTTGTACATGTTTTTAAATCAGGTCAAAATCACTTTAAGTGCATTAAATGAAACAGTCTACATATCACGGTCATACTACAATGGAGGTTATGTGTGTTTGAAATATACCTCAAAGAGAAATCAAAAAGAAGGTAGAGGTGTAAACATCTGAAGAATAGATCCAGAGGCAAGCACATGTATGATGTTTGGAAGCCACGTCCTGACTCTGCATTCCCTAAAAATGTCGACCTTGTGGCCCGCAAACCACTGCTCCCCACACACTCAGCAGTGACAAAGTTCATCTTCACTTGAAAATTCTGTTTTGGACCATCCCAGCAGAGTGAGGGAGGGGACACGTCTAAATCACAGAGGGGACCGTGACAGTGCCTTTGAAATTTCAGACCCTCTCTAAGAAAATTTGGTTTGACCTCCATGACCGGAGTTTGTGTCAGGGCAGGAAATCACTGTATGATGACAATGCCATGTGCGATTAGAGACAAACTCAATTTCTTCCGGAGCAGGAGTACAGTCTGCCTTTGTGCTTATGCGGTCAACACTGAGGAGGGTCCTGGTGGATGTGGTGACAGTTGTTTTGATCAAAGACCTTCACTGCTCCCTTAACACATTTTGGAAATTGTTAAAAAATTATTGGGCTCTGCAGGTGGTGGTTGTTGAGCATTTCCTAATATTATATGCTACAGTTTTATGGTCATCAGAGTTGACTTGCTTTTCAGCCTCCTTTTTTTCAGGACATTGTGAATCTGTACAGGTGACTGTGAAAGCTTTTTGAGTTCGGTCCTACTCTGGTGATATTGGTCTTGACCTGTCTTAGCAGCTGCACCTCCTACATGCTGGATCCCCACTGGCTAGATGTCTATAGAGATTCACTGACTTGAATGTGTCACAAAACCCAGTCCTTCATGTGTGACCACATTATTGTTCCCCCTCCCTTGATGTGAGGACTGTAGTCATCCTTACAAGTTGCTAGTGTGCATTTTTCAAGAACAAAACGTACACTGCACTTCATCATACAGTCAAAATGGCTTGCCTGATTTCCTGGTTTAAAACTAATGTGCAGAAAATAATATGACCAACTACACAACTCACAGCCATGTGTTTTGTTGCTGTATATTTATTTATCAGTAGATTAATATTTAATCCTTGTGGAAGGAAGGGGGCACCTTTGAAGGGCTCTGAGTTGGGGGCCACTGTCACATTGGCTCTGAAGCTACCACATTGCCATGGTAACAGGCCACCACATGCAGACACTGCTTTGATTGGCATACGTGTGCATCTCAAGACAGTCTGAAGATGACAAACAATACAAGGCGGAAGTCATCCATTAGTCTTGCTTTCAAATCTTTAACCTCTAAATGATTTCCCTCTGGGGAAACTCTGTGTGTGTGTGTGTGTGTGTGTGATTGTGAATATTTTTTTAATTAAAACATGCTCTACTAGACACAGGCTTGACATTATGTTTTGTCCTTCTTTTCAATGAAATATTGAATCTGCTGAAATTGTCCGTATAACACAAAAATGACATCACTGTGGTCACTGTACAGGTATGACGTGTCACAAGGGCTGCCTAAGGAGACGTGTAGTGTTGTGCCCCCTACTGGTCAGCCACACTCACAATTCAGCACAAACTGGCCTTAATATGTCCACTGGGAATTCAGTGAAATCTCAACTTGATCCAGATACTGAATGTGTGGGTAAATATATCTTATTGTATGATAGGGTGTAGGTGAATGTGCAGCAAACACTGCTGTACAGGCTACACACAGAGTCATCAATGTTAGCTCCAGCTGCACCATTAGTGATGTTTACACAACTACAGGACAATATTGCATGTTATCAAATGAGCTTTTTTATATGTAGTAAAATAAATAAAATGTAATGCAGTACTGTAACTTGTTTCTTATTCTATCACACTACATCAAGATCTGAGTATCTTCTCCAGCATCAAATGCAGATTGATCCACAGCTAAAATAATTATTCCCAATTTGTGTAATATTTGATAAATGTCTATAATATATATGTAATATATATTACATATGCAGTTAAGTACTGAAAAAGAAAAGTACTGAAATATTATTTTTAATTAAATTAAATATTTGTGCACCGTTTTTCAAAGATGTACACTACCAGGCAAAGATTTGGAGTCACATAGAGATTTGCATGTATTTCATACATTCCTTTAGCTGTGTTAACTTTTTCTATTATTCAGTTATTTTAATAAATAAACATGCATAAGCAAACATAGCAGATCTGATGATCTGTGCATTTCTAACTTCCTACAATATTATCAGTGTCTACACTGGATTTCTGACCATTCTATTGAGACATTTATTGTGTGAGTCCAGACTTAACTGTGACTGTGTGTATGTCTTCAGTACGATTAGTTAAGCTTGTGGCTTAGAGCCTCAGTGTGTACATTTCCATTCAGTATCACACTGTTGTTACAATCTACCCATGGACAGAGGCATGGTCTTTTGACCTGTTATAGTTTATGTTTGCTTATCACTGAAATTATTTAGAGGTCATCGAGAACCAGCAAGCTCCTCCATCATATTATTTACTTTGTCATGTATGGCAGCAAATGGTTGATGTTTGCTCAGTCACAGTCCAGCAATTTTAGGTTTCAAACACAGTGGAAGATGGGGTGAGAAATAGACAATGTAGCAAGTCATTTACCCAATAAGCAGAGCTAGATATTAGGTCATTTAAGTTTGTTGGCTTGTAGAATGTTTAGTTTTAATGTGAAGTTTGCAAACTGAATGAAATTGTCCTGACTTCAGATACTGACATAGTTCAGCTGAGACTTGATCTGTTATATATATTGGTCCACGTCCACTTCAGCTGACATGTCAAAATCAGAATCAGAAATACTTTATTAATCCCCTAGAATTCTCAGTTGCGCTGTGATAGAAGGAAAGTTACGTGAAGAAGAAATACCAAAAAACAAAACATTACAAGTCATAGGTGTCCCAGACCTCCTGAACTGATGATCAGTTCCTTTGTTTTTGCCATGTTGAGCTGCAGATCGTTCTGTTTGCACCATGTGACAAAGGTACCACCGTAGTCTGGTACTTCGTTTCATTGTCCCCACTGATCCACCCAACTATTCAACTATACACACATAAACATTTTTTTTAGCACCTGGTAGACAGACAAAGCCCCTATTAGACTGAGCTACTTTTATTCATTCATGTCCTTTGTCTGCAGTCTTTGCTCTGTGGATGTAACACTACACTGAACAGAGTGTAATGAAAAACCAATTAGCTGTTTTTGGCACCAAACACTCAACACACTTGTCCCACCTGAGGACAGTTTAGCATTCATTCTTTTCTGTTGCAGTGGCCCAAGGCCTTGCACAGGATTTAACTTCTCATGGCCATTTTGAAAGTCCCTTATTAAATGACATGCTGACAGCGCAAAGCATCCATTGCTCTGACTGAAATTATGACTCAAGACGTGCTGCTAAGACAAAAAACTCCTTTATTACTTCTATTGCAGCTCCCTCTCACAGAGCTGATGAGAGTGGAGACACTGGTGGAATAGGAGGCTGATTGTGATTGATGGCTTCCCATTAGCAAGTCTGTTATTGCTCTGGCTGGGGAGAACAACCACTGAGTTGTAACACAACACATTACCTGAGTCTCTCTCCCGCCCTGGCTGAGAGCTACTTAAATAAAATATAGACCCTCTTACAGAGATCCTCATTCCCTGCTCAAGACACTTCGCCATGATCCCGTCAGCTGCGATTTGCTGAGAATTCCCACTCAATAAACACATTATTAGTATTCATATTAACTAAAGTCAGTGTGAGATGTGCACCTCTTCCTTGCTCTCAGCAGACCTGTACATCCTGATTGTGGATGTTCCTGCTGTAGCTTTACTGGGTTGGATTTTTTTTCTCCGCCTTCTTTGTTTTTCTCTTTCGTGCGCCCTGTCATAATGATTGATTGGGACCAGGGCACTGAGTGTCCTGCATTACCCCAACAAATGATCTGGCCCTTGCTTGCAGACCTTGGCCAGAAAGAAATCAATATTTCACCATTAAAATCTATCAGAGGAGAGTTAGGGCAGTGGCTGTCAGAGGCGACACTATCAAGCCACTGCAACATTAAACCTGACACCGGCAACGCATGAGTAATCAATATCTAGTCAATATCTAGTGGTTCACAAATCATTTGTGGTCACCTTTTAAACAGTGATGGATCTCTCCCAGGGCAGTGATTCATGTTGTGACACAGTTTAACAGGGTTTTAATCCAGTTTAGATGGTCATTCCTCAGAGACGAGCTAGAGATGGAGCACTATGGTTCCCGGCTAAGACCTATTTCATTGTATTTGGCCTGTCCTCAGCGATTACTGCCTGCCTTTTACAGGTTTTATGCCCTGCTATGTGTGAAAAACGTGTAAGGTCAAATCTAGTGAGTTTTATAATAGGTGTCAAGACGTTGGCAGGAGGATTTCCATCAAACCCTTTAAATGTGTAAATTCAGTCCACATGCGACTAAACACCGGTACAGTATCTTTGCATCATTAATGAGCAAATAAACCAACATGATGCTGACTTCCATTCGCACCTACACATGCAGCTCAGTATTCAGTCAAAGCTGTGCTTGCTGTGTTGCAGTGAAATGCAGTTCAAAGCACTGCATTATAAAATCAGTATTTATCTAATCCACTTGTAGCCAGTCCTTTATTCTCTATATTACCATTACTGTGGTACAAAGCATGGAGAATACAGTAGGTGTGTACTTTGATTAGTCACGTGACATGGTGCTGAAAACAGTAACGGGGCTGTTTTTTCACACAGACTTAGTCCAGATTCTAACAATGATTTAAACCATGAAAAAAAGGGCTATGCTTGTCACAATCTTTAGGTAAACAGCAGAAATACAGAGTTAATTCTATATATATAATATCCAATCTGCCCTTTATTGCTAAAATCACTAAAAAAGCTGTGGCAACGCAATTATGTGACCACTTGCACAGGAACAATTTGTATGAAGATTTTCAGTCAGGATTTAGACTAAATCATAGTACAGAAACAGCACTGGTTAAAGTCACTAATGATCTTCTCTTAGCCTCAGACAATGGACTTATTTCTATACGTGTCTTGTTAGACCTTAGTGCAGCTTTCAACACTGTAGATTGATCACAACATTATTACACAGACTGGAACATGTCATTGGGATTAAAAGAACAGCACTAAGCTGGTTTGAATCATATCTGTCAGATAGATCCCAAATTGTTTATGTTTATAATAAATCCTCAATGCTTACAAAAGTTAATTATAGGGTCCCACAGGGTTCTGTGCTTGGACCAATTCCCTTTACCTTATATATGTCTCCACAGGGCAATATTATAGGAAAACAGTCAAACTTCTATTGCTATGCAGATGACACCCAGCTATATTTATCTGTGAAACCTAATTAACAATTAGTAAAACTTCAAACAAAGATTTAAATGACATAGAGGCCTGGATGTCCTGTAACTTTAATACTCCTTAATCCAGACAAGACTGAAGTTATTCTATTTGGTCCCCAAGGCCTGAGTGACAAGCTATCCAATCAAATTGCCACCTTGGGTGATTTTGCATTGGCTTTGAACATCTTGGTGTTATTTTTTTATCAAAATATCTCTTTTAACCATTACATAAAATAAATTTATATGGAGAATCTCAAAGTGATGCTGAGAAACTAGTCCATGCTTTTGTAACTTCTAGACTGGACTACTGTAATTCATTACTGATAGTTATAATTCATTAAAAAGTTAATCCAGTTAATCCAGAATGCTGCCAGAGTTCTGATTGTAAGTAACAAGAGAGATCTTATTACTCCTACATTAGCTTCTCTCCATTGGCTCCCTGTTGAATCTAGAATAGAGTTTAAAATCCTTCTGAATGATCAGGCTTCAACATATATCAAAGACCTGATGGAACCTTATTATCCCAGCAGAGCACTTCACTCTCAGAGTGCTGGTCTACTTGTGGTTCCTAGAGTTTCCAAATGTAG
>JAUMTR010000013.1:14678999-14697184 GCA_032270685.1 Microctenopoma stevenorrisi | reverse complement strand
CATGGGTAGGGCAGGCAATTATTCCCACATGAGCTCCGGCAGGTTTAGACAGCTGTTTTTTTAACAAATTAAATTGTCATTTAAAGTATAAACTTAAGTTATCCCTGTATTATTTGTTTAATTATCTGAATAATTTGACAAATGTGCAAAAAAAATTAAAAATCATCCTCCCTGTGTATTTGGCAGCCTTGTCATTAATAGTAATGTAATTAATAATGATACAGTGCTTCTAACACTGTAACATTATGCAAACTTGATCTTAAGGTACTTACTGAAAAACTCCATTGTAAACCAGGAGTTGGGTGGCCAGTGTTGCCAGTAGGGCGATGGTGACTCCCAGACCAAAGCCGCTGCGGGAGCGATCAAATGTCCACCATAGACCAATAGAAAGTGCTGCTAAAGTCAGAGACAACTGGATGTTGTTGGCAAAGTCCACTTTCTGAGAGCAGCAAGGTCATGGTCCGAACTGTACAGTCACATACTTATGTAATTTATATAGTCTAGCAGTGAGAACACCAGTGAAAGGATACAGCACTGGCATGGTTAATGCCCACAAACACAGCCACACAGCGCATCACACTCGACCACTCCCGCTTAAACTTGTGTGGCTCACCCAGACGTCTGTCAATGCAGGGATATAACAACCCGATCATGGCTGCAAGCAAGAAGTATAAAAAGATGTAAACAACTATGCAGTGAATCAAAATGGAAGATATACAGTGGGGTGTGAAAGTTTGGACAACCTTGTCATTGTATAAATCGTTGGTTGTTACAATTAAAAATTCAATTGAATATATTATATAGAAGACACACAGTGATATTTGACAAGTGAAACGAAGTTCATAGGATTTACAGAAAGTGTGCAATAATTGTTTAAACGAAATTAGGCAGGTGCATAAGTTTGGGCACCAAAAAAAAGAAATTAACTCAATATTTAGTTAATCCTCCTTTTGTCGAAATGACAGCCTTTAAACGCTTCCTATAGCTTCCAATGAGAGTCTGGATTCTGGTTGAAGGTAAAGTGAAATCATGAAGATTAACAAGGTTGCCCAAACTTTCACACTCCACTGTATGTTAAAATATCCAAGCACAACTGTCATTTTGAGAAAAATACAAAAGACGCACCAACTTGCACTGATAACCTGTGGCTGCAAAACAAATAAAAATTTCCCCTGTCAGAATGTAGTAACTCTCCCCAGGGATAAAAAGTGCAGTGTGTTTTTGCAACAAGTGGAAGCGACATGCTCCGGCAGGAGTATTGCATCTTGGGAAAAAGAGAGCCTCAGGCTGTCACGTTTTAAGCTGAGCCGTTTGGGAGCAGGTAACGTTGCGTTTCATTTCCGTCCACAGCCTTGCACCCCGAGGACAACATTTCAATAAAGCATGCTTTGCATTTACATGTTTATGTGTGTAATGCTTATCCTCACAGTTTTCAAATACCATGGTTGCATCTGCTTGTATGCTTTATATCTCTATATGTAATTTTAACAGCAGACATGTTTTAATATTGGGTCAAAACCCAAGATGAAATTAAGACCTCCTTTACAGCAGACAGTCTCAGTTATATAATATATTATTATTTTTATTTATATATATATATATATAATATTTCTTATAGTTTTCTAATAGGGGGAATTCACTAAGACTAAACAAATAATTTGTCATAATGAACACTGCACACAGTGATATTAGTAACAGGATAAATGATCATCGGTATCATTATTTGATTAATGAGTGGAAGCATTCAAGTCAGGTGTAGTGCACTGAAGCTGAACATATCCTTCTGTCTTCATGCCACCAAAATATAATATGAAGCTAGAAAAAAACATTTTACTTTCACACTTACTGTGATCCGTAGTCTGATGCAGTCTACCTGCTGAATTACAGTGTCAGTGTCTTGAAGGCTGTGACATTTTAAAATGTTCTGCTGGCTACAGACATATTTGCAGGGGATCATTTTATTTTTTGTTGCACTATGAGATCAGTCCATTTATAGCAGACAATGGATTACAACATAATGTTGAACTACAGTAGTGCTTTATCACAAAGTTGGATTTGACATGAACATCAGAACAGGCAATCGATGTAGTGTCTTCAAAACTGTTAAGAATTTTCACTATATGAAAAGACCTGCTGCCTTGAAATGTTGTGAAAAGCAATTTACAGGTCAGAACAGTTATGCTTACAGTCAGATATCACAAGGGCTTTTATTATGTCTCATTGTCCTATACCTAAATATAGACATACAAAGTCCCGCAAGTATTTTTCTTTATCTGTACACAAACCTGAGGCTGTTCCACAGCAGGGTGGCACCCACCAGGCTGAGGAGAAGATGCTGCTAATGACATCAGGGGGGAATAGGGTGACGTTTCTCTGGACTTGAAGTAAGTTTAGCACCAGGGCCAGGAAGACACCCACAGAGAACAACATGACACCTCGAATCACCAGGTTAGTGGTTCTACAATACAGAGCAAAAAGTGTGAGGAGGCCAAGAAAATACCCAGGGATATACCCAATACCCAAAACTTGGTCATCAGAGTCTGTAAGTATGTTAAAACAGTGTAATGATGTCAAGGACACAAGGCACAAACACACACAAATCTATGTGAAGTATGAACAGCGCTAACCTGTTGGTAATGACTGAGATATAGGGACCCTGGGAAGGCCGCGGTGTCTGCACAGGGCGCGACCACTGCTGCTGGCCACTGGTCAATGTGCTGTCACTCATAGCTGTCAGTGTCAAGGACATTTGTAAGCCTTTGTCAAGAAAACAGAAACAGTGTGTGAGCATTTCATTCACCTGAGATTTCAGCAACCCTAATATCCCAAATCAAGAATGAATAAATAATGGATAGTTTTCAGCAGATGGTTGAAACTGTGTTTAGTTTGGCAAACAAGATAAAAAATAACTTTAGCCAGTACAATATAATCACTCCCTATGTGGCCATTTATTTTTCGTCTGAAAACATCTCATCCAAAATAAATGTGTTACCACACTCTGATCCCTGCCTGTAAAAATACCGCAACAGTTACCTTTATACCTCCTTATACCCAACCCTGCGTTTTCGAACATGTGGTTTATGACTGTTACTTTCTGTTGGTAAATAGCGTTTTGATAAAAATAAGTAATAATACACCTGAATAGTCAGCAGAAATTAACTTGCCGCTGTAAGGGACATGTTGGGTTAACTTAGCTTGGCGTTAGTTAGCTGCCTGATTAGCTATTACAAACGTTCGTTTTTTAAAGCTTTGAGAGTTACAAAAGAACAAAACGATCGGTTAAGATCAGATTTAACATCATAAACCATGGCTGGAAACGATTATCACGGATGTTAGGGTCAGACTTTGGCAAGGATAAACACACATGTAGCGTAAAACAAACTTGACTATCAACAGAATTTAGCTACTCCAATGCACTCTTGCTCACACTCTGAACGCTAACCGATTAGCTAAACAGCTAGCAGCTATCTATAGCAGCAAAGTGAGATTGAAAATTACTCTTACCTTATAATGACAGAGACCATCCTCAATCACAATTATACATTTTATATGATATAAAAAAATACCCCTAACACTAGGCTGTAATATACAAAAATATACAATAGCCTTATTTCCGTGGTGACACTACTTCCGGTTGTCTGAGCTGAGTAAAGCAACACGTAACCGCGTCACACATAGCTGACGTATCAGATGATCGGAGTCAGTGTTACCCAAAAAAGAACGTCTGTAAAAACACCGAAAACTGTGTAATGCACTTCAAAGAGCATATGTCCAGATTTTACACAACAACATTATTATTAATTGAACCTTAAAATTACATGAATAATACGTTTAAATCTATTTACGATACATATGGGTTTTCTGGCAATTAAAACTACCATGTAATTGTTAGTTTTTTTTATATCATTTTCTTAATAGTTTATAAAGTTGGTCAAGGTTAATGTGAACATTTCAGGTTTTAAACACATAAACAAAGAATATACATGCTGTAATCATTCCTCACACATACATACACTCACAGTTGTATTCCCTCAACATATTTTTACAACATATTTAATTTGGTCTTGTGGACTAATAGGCTTACAGAGATGCAGCACCGAGGAAGTCATAGTGTGAACTTTATCACTCCCAATCCTTAGTACCATTTACACTCCATTTTGTAGTTAACATGCTGAGGCCTGCTAGTCATGATGGAGTTTGAGGGATTATATGCAGCATCACAATGGTTTGACCATGAACGGACCTTCTATGCTCTCTTATTCCTTCATAGTTTAGAGTGAACCTTGTGAACCCTCACTGTAGCTTTTATACTACAGATTTTTTAACATACCAGCGGAAAAAGCACTTAACAAGTTGCTGTTATTGTCTATAAAGATCTAAATGAAACTACCAACAACCACACATACATCCACAAAAAACTGTCTAGCACTTAACAATACTTAGCATGTTCTTTGTCTTAACAAGTTAGGTCTTACTTTGTAGAAACATACAAACAACATACAGAAACTAAATTGTATTTCACTTTATTTTAATTGGCGAACGCTTTTATCTAAAGCGACTTACAGACAGCATAGACAAATCTATTAATTACCACTTCGTTTATCATTTTCTCCAGTAATAAAAAAAATTTGAACAACTTACTAAAAAAAATATTTCACAGACTTTTGTAAAGTACTTAAAGACAACATTTATATTTGGTACTAAATATTTGGCCAAGGAGGACAATATGACATGGCTGCATGACTATGACTATGATTCAGGACAGCTGTGGTAATTAATTTGAGCTTTTGCCATCTAATAGGATGACTCGACAGGTTCTACACATCCCTAAAGTCCCATGGGATATTCACTTAACCCCAATAATTAGAGTGAAAAAGGAACTCTGGTAGGTAAGTGGAGGGTAGGGGGGCTTTCAATTAGTTGACAAGGGCTACTTGGAGGCCCCCCTGACTCAGCCAGACAACAGCAATACAATTCATCATCCTGCCTGTGCCAAATGCTAAGGAACTTTTCATTATCAGACCACTGTGTCCCACTGTTAGCTCCTTCAGTATAAATGTGAGTGACGGTGTGCACAGGATGGGCTGTGGGTGTGGATGGCAATGGAGGTGGGGCTCAGCCCTCGTTGTAAATGTCATCCCCATTGGACCGATGCGAATGCTGGCTCCCATATAATAGGTCCTGTGACCTCTCTGTTGTCTATAATTAACCTCTAATCCCCTCCCTCCCTGCCTTATCTACCAATCCCCAGATGGCTATAAAGTGGGACATGCTGGTTGCGAAGTCTCTCAATCCTCGCCGCCTGCTTCACTCACTGGGGGCAGAAACATAAAATGGGAAAAGGTGTCGGAGCAACAAAAGAAAAATGACTGCTCCTCTTGAGTTCTAGAGAATGTGCCACATGTTTAGGATGGCCTCAGCACATCATGATACAAAATGTAATATTTTCAAATTCACCTTTAGCCATAAAAATAATCACGCATTAGAATAATAATATTAAGTTCTTAAACGTTGTTATTCAGAGAATTTATGTATCTTTACTGTTAGCCAAGCAACAACATTTTGTTCAATGTGTACATCAATGGTGTGTTTGTTAAAGTTTAAATCTAAGTCTAATAAGTCAGCTAATACACACAAACATCTGAAATTCTCTGTTTTGTATCTAGGATGTGACCATTAGATAGAGACCTATTTTCAATTATCATACATATTTTTGTAACACAGAGAGTTTTATCTGTGCATGTTCCAACAACCTACACCCACAGGGCACAATGACATTCAACAGTCATACAATGGGTGTTTGACGTTTCCTCACTGTCTGTGTGTGTGTGCTTGACATGTTCTGGTTCTGCATTAACTACAGCCCTGCCATGTCTCCAGCAGCAAGGGAAAGGTTTGGACAAACAAACTTGGCTTTAGACAGAAAAGAGAAATGAGTTGGAGAACACAGGTACCTTCCTTCTCTGTGCAGGCATACTGACATTTACCACAACAAGGAAACATCCCACAAGCAATCTGTGGCTAGGTTAGGTGGAAACTGAGTAATGAAAAAAAACAATAGAAAGTCAAATGATCCCTAATGTCTGAAGCTGACAACTGTACATAATGACATTTTTAGAATGCACACACAGACAACTGAAGGAGAAGGGGAAAAATCATAGAAGGAGGACATGAGACATAAAGTGCAGGAACTTTTCTGCATCTTCTTCAGCAGTTAGGGATGGAAAACATCCCTCATCTTTAGGCAATGGAAGCACACAGCAGTTATTTATGGTGCATCATTGTCTGTGCAAATTTGGGGGGCTGTGAGGAGGAAATGCAAATGTCCTGTTGCTGGCAGAACCACATAAGCTATGCCAGCATGTGTGTGGCATTTTGAATGATAATGACATATCCCCCGTGAGCAAGCCTGCGGAACAATGATTACAGATTGGTTGGTGTGTCCTTAGCAACACAAGGGATTCTGATTCTAATGGTAATTAGAACGGCTGCCCCTTGAAATATATCTGTACTTGTAAGGGAGAAAGAATATAAGATGGAATATCCCAGCTAGACTGTAATTGTACAATGTGGGCCTGTTTATTTTGATATTTTAGCCCATAGGAATTTGTACAGTGGCTTTTGGCAGCCTTAATCTATTGCACCACCTACTGGCTTCAGCCTGGTACCAGCATGATACAAGCTTGTTTTTCTTCTAGGGCACTTTCAAGCAATTATCTGCTGCTGGGCACAAAATGTTGATGTATGAGCTTTACTGTATTTTGCATTATTCAATTTGTTATTTGAGGTGGAGAGTCAAATAGGTGCTTCATCTCCCTCTGTTCGTCTCATCGTACAGACACAAGCTAATCCAGTCTCGGTACACATGGCACATCCAGTGGGATTCATCACCTGGTGCAGGTTTCACCACTCTCACCCCCTCTGCTCCATCAGTCACACTATCTTCCCCCTCCTCTTCTCCTCTCTGAATGTACTTTATTTTCATTCCGAGGAGAGAAACAAGAAGGAGAGCTAAGGCACAGTGATGCTCAGCTGCACACTCAATATAGGTTAATGGAAGGGAGGAGAGTCTGAGCTCAGGTTGGCTCCGATTGGCTGTCTGGCAATGTGCAGCTTCTCCACAGTACAACCTGTCACTGTTAATCAGGGGCCATCTCTTAACAGCAAGCCAGGGCTATCGGAGAGGTGAGCCCATTGCTATTCAGGACGAAACAGATGATAAATCATTTGTACATAATTAGTGCTCAGCAAGGTTACAACTGACACGTATTTTCATCTTAATTAGCCGAGAAATTTGTTCCATTAATTTAATTCGATGTGCATGAGCAGCTCTACTCCTAACTAAGTTAATCTTACACCTGTCAGGGTGGGAATGAAGTTGGGCCTTGGATTACAGAAGGAAATGGGAAAGAGTCCTCTATCAGATTGTTTCATGCACAAATCTCCAAGGCAACTGGACTGTAGTGAAGCAGAGGTGGCAAAGAACAGTGCGGTTGTGTGTAGTGGATGTTTAACTCCAATTTGCTGTTTGGATTTTAGCACGATCATCAAAAAAATACTTTTTCTGTTAGATGTCATAATGATTAACTAATTGAGGAACAGGAAACAAAAATGTCTTGCTTCTTGAGTGCTCTGCAGCCAACCAAAACTAATCTTCTAAATGGGCATTATGGACAAAAAACACGTTCCATCATGGGAGTGAGGGCAATTCATACCCTCAACTGATTTACAGTTGTCATATATTTCAGTGAGAATCACTGTCTGATCTGGTTGCAGTCCAATGGGCAGGAGTAAGTCCAAGGACTAGGTCTCTTTTCATTGGTGAAAGCTGTATGAAGCTGTAGTAATTGCTCCAACGAGGTGTTTTAATAGAGAGGAAGGTGGAGAATGACTGATATAGTAACTATAAGGTTTCTAATGGAATTCTTCAGTGCCTCTTGGGCACTCAAGCTGACAACCATTACCTGAACTGATGCATAGTCCATTACAGCATCCCCCACTGTAATAGAGTGTCTATCATGTGATATACAGAGACGTTAGGTGCCAAAGAATGCACTTTCACCCATGTGTGAAGGTTTAACCCAACTGTAATGGCTTACCATTTTAAACACTGCTGTATGGCCTTTAAATGTATTGCAAATCAGCACAGAAAGAGAGCAGGGGAAGTCAGGCATATACTTTTAAAATGCCATAGATGTAGATGTCTGCTATCCAGTGGACTGTCTCTCTCTCATAAAGAGCATCGGAAACATGTCTGCAGAGCTGCTGACCAGCCTGTAGCTGTTTACATCATCCAAAAAGCTTTCAATGGCATATTTGTATCTGGCATATTGTTTTCTATAGAGTGACAAATTCATACTGCACCTGTAGAAGCATTTGACAAATTCTGCAACTACTGGTGTCCTTAGTCATCGGTTAATTAATGAAATGGTAACTTCTTTATGACAGTTTCTTAATCTCAGCTGAGGTCTGGTTTTTGTTCAATTTAAAAACAGCCTAAAAAGATACTGTACACATCACATGCAGGCAGAGAAAAATAGTTTAAAAACTGAGACTGCTTGAAACCAAACTAAAGTCATAGGTCATATAAAATACTGTTTTTAGCATCTTTAGTTTTTTCTCTCCACTGTCTCCTAGTACTTGCTGAAGTGGGACTGTTGGGTTTTCTATAAATATTATATATATATACATATATATGTACATTCAGTTGGGTGTGAAAGTTTGGGCAACCTTGTTCATCTTAATGATTGATCTGTAAAATTCACAGAAAGTGTGAAACAAGTACAATGTTCTGGAATTGCCATCTCAGTCCCCAGACCTTAATATCATTGAAAATCTGTGGTGTGAGTTAAAGAAAGCTCTCCGTGCTCAGAAGCCATTAAACCTGAATGAACTAGAGATGTTTTGAGGAATGGTCTAAAATACGTTCCTATAGCTTCTCATTGGACGCTATAGGAACGTATTTTAGACATTTAGGCATTTAGAGGCTCGTTTCTGAGTTAATTTCTTTTTTGTGGTGCCCAAACTTATGCACCTACCTAATTTTGTTTAAACAATTATTGCACACTTTCTATATATCCTATAAACTTCAATTCACTTCTCAAATATCACTGTCTCCTACATGATAGATTTAATTTTAATTGTAATGATTTATACAGAAAAACACTGACAAGGTTGCCCAAACCTTCACACCCCACTGTGTATGTGTGTATATATATATATATATACATTTTGTATAAGGTCTTAAACCTTACACTGTAACGTGCCTTGAGGTGTGATTTGACATTCAAGTTTAATAGCATTGGAAAACAGAAATACTAAATACTATTGCACTGCGTTACAGTACTTAAAATGTATTTAGTAACTTTCTACCAGAGAATAGTGTTGAACGTTCGGTGTAAAAACCTGCAGCTGAAAAAAGAGCACAGTGACACCTACGTTTATCATTGCTTAATATTCTCATGCAATGCTCCACAACCATGTTCCTAAATTCACTTTTTCCAGATGAACAACTGGTCACAACTGGGTTTAAATTCAAAAAAAGTACTTGCTTTTACCACACAGGCTCTCTCAGCTTAAACAGTATCTATACAGTTGCTCAATTACATTTGGTAGATTTTAATGTTGATCAGAATATCTACACTTGAAAATGACATAACATTTAAAAATAGGTATACTGACAAAATTACAGAGAACACACATAGGTTTGTAATGTTGAAGACACCGTCATTTAAACAATCAAGACAATTTGTTGTGGTGGACGTGCACATATGAAGCTGTATAACAGTAACATGCAGCACTCTTTCATCCACATTGTGTAACATATTAAATTATATATATACACACATATTGAATAATGAATTGATTGTTCTAAATAATCACAAGTTCCAATATCCACCATCTCAAAAAGTGTAATTTATTTGACATTTGCTGATACACATTTAATATCAAATATGCAAAATGAGGAAGTTAGTTATAGAAAGTCTCATCACCAGAAATACACACTACTAACAACTACTATTTCTGCTTAGTAGACAAATACTACAACAGCTATATTCATTCGATTTTTAAAAGTTGTTGCTAATGTTTTCTATTCCTCGAGTCCACAGTACTCTCACTCACAGAAGACGCCTGTTTCTTGTCCTTCATCAACTCCTCCCGAGCCATGGGCTCAATGATAGCGCCCAGCTTGGTGACCACCTTGCACTTGGTGATCTTTTTAACTGTGCGTTCTGTGTTCCAGGTGCGGCCTAGCGGAGAGCGAATAGTGCTCTCAAACTGCATGCGGTTCTCAAAGGGAAAGGGCAGCAAGTTTACCTGGTGGAGGCTGATGGAACTGTTTCTCTTCTCTGAGATGATTACACTTGACAGACGCTGGTCTTTCCTGGGTGGGGGAGGTGCTGCTTTGATCCTGAACCTCCTACGTTTGTTGCGGGACAGTTTCAGGCCCATCCCACCCCACTCCCCCCACCCTGGCAGAGCCAGGTTCACCACTTTAGGCTTTCCTGCCTCCTCCTCTATCCTCTTGTCTCTTAGGAAATCTGAGACCACATCATCTCCGGCAAAGGCCTCTTTAATGAGCCCCCTCTGGTCCAGCTTCTCATCTGAGTCACCTACTTCCTCAATTGTTGGATCGAGTGGAACTTGCATGGTCTTTGTCTCTTTGGTCAGAACCTCTGTTAACTCGATCCCTCTCTTCCTTTTTCGATTTTTGCCTGCCCTCTCAGTACTAGACAGGTTCTCTGGTGGAGGCTGGTGTGCAACAGGTTCTTTATCAGTGGCTGACTCCTGCTGACTAAGGAGCTCCACATCTTCTACAGTCCTGATCCTGATCAGCCCTTCCTCCAGCTGTGTGTCACCATGGTTGGCAAAAGCCTCAGCCTGCTCTGCTTCAGCATCCTGGTGGCTTTGTGCTAATTTTCTGAAAATGCTTGTAAACTCGGAAAGCTCCTCTTTCTCTTTATCTGAAGCACCCAGGTCCTCTGCTCCAGCTTCATCATCCTCTTCACTCTCCACACATACTAAAGGACCTGTGTCAGCCTCTTGAGCATGACACAGTTTCCTTCTGCTGTCAAACTCTCTGAGCAGTTTTTCCTCTTCAGATTCCACAACCTCCACATCAACCTCTTCTTCCTCAGCTGCAATTCCTACTGTTTCACCGTCCTTTACCGTAAGATCCACAATCATCTCTTTATCTTCAGAGAGCTTCCCTCTCATCCAGGGATTTAATGAATCCAGGACCTGCTCTGCATCGTTCACAAAATCAGGCATCACCTCTGCTTCGCAGCCTTCATCCGCCTTCTCCTCTTCCTCCTCATGCAGTGATATCACCAGCTTCTGAGTCAGCTCTTTGTTCACTTCCAGCTGCTGCTGCATGGCTTTGCGAGCCCCCTCATCATATTTAGCCATTATTGCCTTGGTCTTTGCCCACTTGCCACTGTTCTGGTGCTTCAGCGACATCCTCTCCTGCATCCTAGACATCTCCATCTTATTCAGCTCGTCCAAGGCAGCAGATGGGTCTGTCTTCACCATCTCTTCAAACTTCTTCAGGAACTCTTTACGCTTGGCCTTATTGTGCACCTTATGGTATTTCTTGCTCTTAATCTTCCTTTCCCTCCGAGCTTTAGCTTCATGGTAGGACTGCAGAGCTCTGGCTTTTTGCAGCTCTGCACGCCGTATCTTGGCCTCCTCTAGGCTCATCGCCCTCAGTGAAGACTCCTCAGCAGAGGTTAGAATGGGGTCATTTATAGGCTGCTTGTTAGCAGAGAGGAGAGCAAATACTTCCATCTCAAGCGGAGTTTGCGCCTTCCAGCCAGTCACCACTTTCTCCATGGGTTTTGGGCCAGAGGACTCGTGGTTCAGGGGGAAGACCAGCTGTTCGGCTTTCTCATTCTGTTTGATGACGCCATTCCAGCGGGACACTTCTGCGGCTGCCTTCTGAAAAGCCACATCTCTCTGGATCCTCTCACTCTCCTGCTTGCTGACAGGACACTCAATTGTCATTTTCCCCTGATGCAGGTTCTTTAGCTGCTTCTTGGCCTTGGCTGAAACAGGGGGGGCCTTCTCCATCGTCCCGATGAGGTCAGCCAGGTCGATTTTGTCGCCTTCACCCTGCACGTTCACTGTAAACTCAGACATCTGGACAGCCGCCTCGGATCTCTCCCCGAGCCTTTTCTTCCTCTTACCTCCAAGGGAACTGATGGCGTCCAGAAGCTTTTGCCGTTTTCGTTCATCCTTGCTGTCATCCTCCTCCTCGCTGATAATGTTTTGCTCTGCTTCATTTAAATCCTCCTCTTCGTCGTCGTTGTAGACCACGTCAGGTTTCACTGCTGCGATCTTGTCTGGCACTTTGGAGCTCTTTGTGGCTCTTTTCTTTGTAGTTTTAGTCTTAAAAATCTTAGCCATAGTGAAGTAAACACCGCGGAACTGCACTGTATACACGTGTGCCGTAAACGGGGCAGTAGTCGCAAAATAGCTTCTTCGTTTTCTTCGGTTACCAGTGTTGGGCGAGCATTACCGCCTCCCACTGCCTCGGAGTGTGGATAAGAGTGGTACCTTCTGAGCTCTTCCTTCATATGTTGTCTCTCCTGCTCATTCTGCTGACATTGCATCATGATGTGTGTTTCTTCAACCTGACATTGATCACATAAACCTGATGGATGTTTGCCTATATTTTACATTGTGCTGTTCAGATTTGAATGTCTCAGCCAGATTCTGTTAAACACAACCTCTTACCTTTTTGACCTAGCTCTGCATACTGTCTTGACTGCCAACTGTTAAAACTATAGAGAAATATCCCTGTGGTTTCCCATCTCCACTGCTCTTGCCACAGCCCCCCCTACTACTAACTCTTCATTCTTTCACAATTGCCTGTTTTGTCAGTTTATCCTCTTCAAAATTTCTTCTTCGTTCTTGTGAACATTTTAAGATAAAAAATAGTTTGAGGAGTTGTAGTCACTGCAAGTCAGAGATAAGTAAAGTTGTTTTTATGTTAGGTATTAGGGACTATGAAGGTTTAACTCATACTTTGGTAGTGTTAAAGTATTTGTTCTTTACTAACTCTTTCTGTGAAAATATGCCCACTGAAAGAATATACATTTGTCCGGGGAAAAAAATAAAATAAAATAATTTGAAGAAATATAAATAAAATATAAGTATAAAATGTATATAATTTACTAACTTGTATATATGGACTTAAAACTTTCCATTTGGATAAAACTTATAGTTGGAGATAGATCAGGTGACTGTCTCCTAGCAGCATAGTTATGCTGCTTTAGGTTTAGTCTGTTGGGGGACTTTCCTGATAAACTGTGCTCCTATAATACTTTCTCTATTTTCTCTCTCTTATCTGTCAATTCTCATGCCATCACTGCTTGTTGTTAACTACTTCTCTCTCCCCTAGTGGTGCATTATCTTCTCTCTCTCTCTCTCTATCTCTCATTCACTCTCTCTGTATTTCTCTCCTTGTTTTGGAGCTGTAGCTTGCTGGTCCTGCCGACCTGCCCGGTGCCTCATCTGTTGTTGTATTGATCTCTGTTACCTGTGTATATATAGTTGCGTAAGGTACAAAGGTTTTTCAGTGTCTTGAGTGTGTTGTGATTTGATGCGATACAAATAACATATTGAACTGAATTATATTTGCATTAATCAAAAAACATTATAAGAATGTGAAATATATTTTTAGAGAGCATATAATTATGGCGAAATTATGGATATTATATGCGCTTTTCCACTAAGGAGTTCCCTGTACATTAATAAAAAGTTATTCTTCTTCTGTAGTTTTAACGGAAGTTAGCATAGAATCGTGGTTGTTTAACAGTTGTTAATACTAATGTTTTTTTGTCATTCCTTACGGTCTACGTAGTTGCTTAGTAATAGCCTAACCATGCGCTCCCTCTGCTGGCTAAATGTGCTCGTGCACGTTGTGTGATCTAATGTTGTGGTTTAATGAAAAGTAATGTTTAGAAAGCCACGCAAGAGAAACGTGCTTCAGTGTCATCTTGACAACTAGGAAGACAAATTCAAACTTAGTGCGAGAATAACGACACAACCTCCCTGTCGCATATTGCGGTCATGTGACCTGTCATCAACAAGCTCTGTTAAACATGGCGGCGGCGACTTCTGTCTTCCACAGAGTGAGAACTGGGTCGAAATTAGGCGCCCAGTATGACCAAGAGGGTAACCTCATTAAGGTAAATACAAGTTTAATATACTTATTTTACACTGCAGCAATGACATTACTCTACCAACCGCACATAGCATTACATGCTAACAAACAACAAAGACTCAAAGCTAACGGTGGAACTGAGGCTTGAAAAGGAGGCCTAATGTTAAAATGTTGGGGTTAGAGGTAACGTCAAACCGTCATTTCACTGTTAAATGTTAAGGTTAGCCAGTGAATTTGTTACCTTAGCTAAACTTTAAAAGTGCAGCTGTGTGGGGTTGATTGCCTCGCTCGAGAGCGCTTCAGCAGCAATACTGCGGTTGATTTTCTACAGCGGTACATCATAATCATCATAATGTTAATTATTGACACATTTCCCTCGCAGGTGGAAACAAGAGAGGACGAGGAGCAGAGCGTCAAGCTGGCAGAGATCTTGGAGCTCCTGTTGGCAGCTGGATACTTCAGAGCAAGGATAAAGGGATTGTCACCTTTTGATAAGGTTTATAATTGATCTGTTTAAACAATGCTTGCCTGTTGTGCCCTCAGAAAAACTCCTATTTGCCTCTTGGTTGTTTAGTTGACACTCATGTCACATTTACAAACCTAAAAAAGCTTGATATTTGTATTCACTACACTGAAGGTTATCACAAGGTAAATCTCATAATCACACAGCTTGTTTTTTGCTCCTCTTGTCATTAGGTGGTGGGGGGTATGACCTGGTGCATCACCACATGTAACTTTGAAATCGACGTGGATCTTCTTTTCCAAGAAAATGCAACCATCGGTCAGAAAATGTGAGCTGGCTGGTCATTGTGTGATTTCTGTGCTTCGCTAGAAGAAGTTGTGATGGTCATCAATCTAAAACTTGTTTCTAGACTTCAGTGTAAGACAGACAGAAATGTAACAAGCATGGGATGTGCTTAACTTTCTTATTGTCTTTACATTGTTTTCTATCTTGTAGAGCTTTGACAGAGAAAATAGTTTCTGTTCTCCCAAAGATGAAATGTCCCCATCGCCTGGAGCCCCATCAAATCCAGGGGCTGGATTTTATTCACATTTTTCCAGTGATACAAGTAAGAAGCGTACCTATCAACAGTTTTCTAGTTGTATAATGCATTTAACGTTAGTAAAAGTGATAAAGTTAAAGAAATGTACAGTTTTTCTCATGTTATAAGTCTAGTCTTTGTTTGACCATACCTATTTATCTGTGTCAAATGTAAAGCATGTTTGAATTTAACAAAATGAGTATTAGTTGTCATAAATGTTTTGCCTTCATCAGTGGTTGTGTTCAGAATAGCTTCAGGTTTCTGCTTGTGTCTGTGTTGTCTCTTGCCAGTGGTTGGTGAAACGAGCTATAGAGACCAGGGAAGAGATGGGTGACTATGTGAGAGCCTACTCTGTTTCTCAGTTTCAGAAGAACCACAGCCTCCCAGAGGTAAAAAAAAGTTAAAGTTAGCTGTGATCTGATAAACCAATACATATAACAACACATTACCATTTACAATCACCACACAGTCGTACTAAGTAAGAATTCTTACGCAAAGTACAATAAATACTTCTTTAATATCACTATCCTAAATATAGAGTAATTCAGTGAAAAAGGGATTTGTGTCTTGAAATGAAAGATTGACATACAAACAAATAGAAATGAGTCTGATTATGTAAGAAAGTGAAAATAGTGTGACTCAGATTTCTCAACTGTGATGAAGAGTTGAACTTTACATGTGCTGGGAAACCCTATGGTCTAGGATGAAGAGTTTCTGCAGAGGAAAGACAAAGCTCTGAGTGCAGTCCTGGATGTACTGGTGAGCTCCTACACCATCGCACATTAAATGCAATGTACCCAGTAGACTAAATAAGGCCAAGATTTGAAGTTTCAGCTCTCGCTGTTTGAGAGTGAAGGAAGAACAAATACACACAACACATGTGTTTGTATTTCTTTTGCCATCCTTTTATTGTTCAATTGTGTCTTCCTATTGACTGAAATCACATACAGCTGTGAGCATGTATCCCAACAATATACTAATATCAACATTTATAGCAAAAATCTGATATGTTTTCCAGATCTTATCATATGTTGTGGTCTTAAAATAATCCTGTGTTACTTTCCAGGAGGTGTACAAACCGCAGAGGAAGTACAGGAGGCAGGGGGATGCAGGAGATCTGCTGGATGAAGAGTCCAGGGTTCACTCCACTCTTCTGGAATATGGCAGGTAAATGTCAGCTCTGTGTGTGTGTGTGTGTGTGTGTGTGTGTGGCATTGAAAATAAAATCAAACCTGATCTTGAGGAATTAAAGCTAGTTTTCTAAACTATACACTGTAGGACCATATTCACTTTGATGAGCTACAGTAACAAAATAGCTTATGTAATTTAAAACTTGCTCAGCCTGCGGTTTAGAGGGCACAGTAACTCATGTGAGAGTGTGGTCTGTGGATGCCTCACCACAGCACCATAGTTCATGCAACAACTTCAATTTTGTCTTAATCATTCCAAATACACTGACAGTCAAAATTTGGGACACACATAGTCTTTACCTTTATTTTTATCTTTATTTTATCTATGAAAAGATTCATTTCTTTAGCTGAGTTACTGTCATTGCAAAAATGTTTTTTTATAATGAAAATTATCCACTTAATTGAATACACGTCCAATACCAAAATTTATTTGCTAGTATTTTTTGCTAATTATTATTATGGGCTCTGTATGTTTATGTATTAATAATAATAATATTAATTCTGCTAAGGCACAATTTTGACAACAAGGCAAATTCTTGCAAATCATTTAGCACAATTAATGAAACACCTCACTTAAAGAGCAAAATACCTCACATATCCTGCAAATTGAAACTCTGTATTCAAGACTATATCACTATAGTCATACTACAGCAAATAGTTGATTTCTTTTAGTGCTAGGCGGTATACTGGTTCATACCGAAAATGTCGCTGTGACTGTCCTCAGCTCACTCTATCACTTCTCTCTCTCAACCTGAATGTGTCGCCTGCTCTGGGGCAGGCAGACCCTCCCTCATAAGTATCATCCTAAACAGTGGTTCCCAACCATTTTTCCTTAAACCCTCGCTTACCTGTATACAACATAAGCCAGGCCCAACTCCTATCCACATACACACAATACTTCATTGAAAGAAAATAGTGATTAAGAACAAACTTATATTTGCAAAAGATAAACAGCAGTTGTAGGTTGTTGTTCTTATTCTTCTTGCTTTAAGGTATATAGGCAATTCAGATATAGAAAAGTTAGATCAGTAATTTTCAACAGGTTTTGGGACCCACCATCACCACTTAATGACAAGCGGCGACCTGAATTGAGGAGTATTCGTTGGTGTTGGCCACAAAAAAATATGTAACTGTAAAGTTCTACAGAATCCTAAACTAACAAAATTAGAAACGTTTTGATCTGTGTCCACTCTAATGCAAAATGAATTGTCAATTGTGCTGAAAGGCATGAGTTGTGTTTCGATTTTACAATTAGAGGAGAGATACACAATAGTCTTTTTTTAATATTATCAATATCTACACTGTATTTTAGAATTTGGTGTTAAAAGAAACATTCTTCTATTTCAAAAACGTAGTTATTTCTGTATTTATCCAAACTTTTGATTGGTAGTGTATATTTACACCAGTGGTAAACAAATATTGTTCAAATTCAAATTTACATTCCATCAGATTAACACTGTTAACCTTCTATGCTCAAGCAAATTTCACCAGAAGGTATTATAGTCAGTTACTGTCCTAGCCACCACACTATCATTTTCAGGCTTGATAAATGACATTGTGTTTTTATTAGCATTTTCTCCTCCATGTACTTTGTGCACTTGGGCAAAAAATGCCCAACTTTCTTTATTTATGAGGGCATAGATGCAAAATCCACAGTGTCCCTTTTAGTCATTTCAAAGGTGCTTTAGTCAGTGTACATTCTTCAGCAGATTACTTTACTTTACTTTACTTTACTTTGCTTGGCAGACGCTTTTATCCAAAGCGACTTACAAGAAGAAGACACCA
>JAUMTR010000013.1:14657722-14675696 GCA_032270685.1 Microctenopoma stevenorrisi | reverse complement strand
CATGGGTGTATTTTGGCTGGTTGAAGATAAGACGGGCTGCCGCATTTTGGACCATCTGGAGGGGTTTGATGGTAACTTTTGATGGTAAGATTAGCTGGTTTTGTTTTTTTTGCAGGTGTTAAAGTTTGACAATAGTTTAGTACACAGAAAGCTCAAATAAATCAACTGCCTTAGTGTGCAAATTCTTCTTTTCCTCAACCCTTTCTCCTTTAAGCTAAAGCACTGACGGAACAGAAAGTTCACCCTCAAAACCATGAGAAAAACATGTGGTTGTACAACTGGGGTTGTACATGCACACAACAATGTAAAATCTATATAGTAACGGATTGCAGTGTTCTCTAAATCTCATAAACCTGTTTATGTATTTATTTATTTTTATTCATATTAGAACACATGTTGTGTTTAAACTGAGAAAATGAGCCATTATAAACAAATAAGGTAATTTTCAGGTTCAACAGTAACGTGTCAAAAAGTGTCTGTAGCTTTTACAGAGCATAGCAACTTTTCTGATCTAGGGATTATGAAAACAAAAAATGTATAATATTGTATAAAAGCAAGATTTTAGTTAGTTTTTGTATTTATAATTAACTTTATTTTTTTGTGTAGCTTGATTGAGCTAATTTGCATTGTACAATGTAAATAAAATTGTAATATATATATATATAGTTACTTTTATCCCAGTGTTTCCTCTTCAGTTCAGGTCTTGTTTTTAGTGCAGATATTTGGCTGCATATGTGCAGAGAAGCATAATTGTTGCTTAATCTGCCTTTTGTTGAAGTGACTTTAGGACATAACTTTCATTTATTTACATCTCCAGACATCACCAGTGTCAGCACAGTCCATTTTCTGGGCTGTCTGTGTCTTCTCCTTGCGCACATTTTTTACTTTAGACTAACTTTACATATTGTTTGTCTGAAGAATTAGGTAGTTGCAAATCAATGTGCCTAAACCAACTGCACATATTAATGTATTATGGCCTCGTTGACGTGTTTTTTTAGCTGAATTCCTGTTTTTTCAATCCACTTATCTCGTTTGTCTGACACTTTTTTTAATCAATTTACCATCCGTCTCCATTTCTGTACAAGAATATCCGATTTCTTCCCGTAAGTACTGAATGAACATGTGAAGACTCATTTTGTTTTGTAGTTGAACAGTTCTCACACATTTCAGGCATGATGGATGCAAACGTTGTGCTGTGATTATTTGTTTAATCGGACAGTCCTTCCCTCAGTGAGGTGTTTGTCTTCCATCTGGATTTAATGTGATGGTCTTGTAATGCATGGTGTTTTTTTAAAAAAAACATTTTATGTTTGGGTTGGAACAAAGAAAGTCTCTTCTTTATGTTCACTTTACATTTTTTTTTCTAGGCGATATGGATTCAGCAAACATACCAAACAAGACAAGGTCGGTGTTTGAGTGATATAGCTTTTATAACACAACACTTCAGTCAGAACACAGCTTTGTAGAGTGGCCTGGTAGCTAAATGGTTTAGGTGTCAGACTGCGATGTAGAAGGTCGCAGGTTCGAAACCCAGTCTGACTCCTAATTAATCCCCTACCAGGTGTGTCCTTGAGTCAGACACCCAGTGCTAGCTTTCTGTAAGTTGCCTTGGATAAAGGTGTCTGCCAAGTAAAGTAAAGAAAATGTTTTCTGTAATTAGACCTTCACATTAAGATCCATTGCTCCCTCTTGTAGGTGGACGGGGGGAAGACTGTGCTGGCCCCAGGCTCTCAGGCATCACTTCCTGGGATGGCAGAGGTGTCAGAGGAAGAGGACCTGCAGGCAGCAGAAGAGGTACACAGTTTTTTTACAGTCTTCTGTTCATGGACAGTATAAATATCTCTTTTAGAAATGGCAGAAATAACTAGAGACCAAAGATGCAGAAAATAAATGTGATGTATGGCAAGCTAGAAAGAACCAGGTAGGTGACCACCAATCACCAACCTGAGGGTTCCACAGGGTTTATAAACCCGCTCCTCACACCAGTCAGACTTGAGAAAGCCCTCTGGAATGAAGGGCGAAACGTCGTCAAGAAACCAAACAAGTCCAGTTGCTATTGGATAAACCTTTTTTGAGATAACCATGACCTGGATGACCTGAGAACCTTCACAGATATCTATAAACCGTTTTTTTGTATGTGTTTGTGTTTGTATTTCAATTGATTTGGCTGTTTTTTGGTGATTTTTTTTTTTAGATGCGCATCAAAACCCTGATGACCAGCATGGCTGTGATGGTGAATGAGGAGGTCTTCATTTCTTTCTCTTCATCTGTACACCATTCACAATTAAATCACCAGATAACTCACCTGCTCATTTAGGCAAAAATGCCTTCTTGGTGTTTTCCTTTTGTGTTAAGAAATACAAATTAATTAACTCATTAATTATAAGAATATAATATTAGTTAACAAACTAGGAACAAAAATACTTCAGTCTGACTGCTCCTCTCTGGTGCTAGTTAAAACCTGCCTTGTATCGGTGTTTTCTGTGTGAACTGTGATTTATGTGACTGTGTCCATCTGCAGGGGAAGCTGACTGCTAGTGCAGTGAGTCAGATAGTGGGACTGCAGTCTGAGGAGATCAAACAGATTGCCTCTGAGTATGCTGAGAAGGTGAGCAACAATTAGACCAGCAGTTATGTGCTCTTTTATGTTGAAGGGATCATGCTGGAGCACAGTGGTGACAGGGATGACTGTGATGACAGAGAACCACAGTGCTCGTTATCACCCTACCACATAGCACTTTTGTGATATACTGTATGTCCCATATGTCTGCGCAGCAATCGGAGTTGACCTCAGAGGAGCGTACAGAGCACTTTGGCCCGCAGCAGCAACACCGCAGGACGGTGGCTTCACTTAACAAACGGATACAGCAGAAAACTAAACAGTTGGATGAGGTTCGCAGCTCCTGTGCCTTTCTGTACTTACTTTATATATTCACATTTTTACAGTACTCCATGTTGTGGCACCCACTGTGTCACTACTCTTTATTATAATGTTTCTTAAACATAGTACATTTTCAAGGTAGCTTTTCAAAGCTAATTGAAAGTTGTGGGCTTTTCTACTGTGGGCTTGTTTACTGATGCACCCTCAGGAATATAAATAGCCTTTATTTACAGTTATGAGAGATGGTACTGTGTATTCATTGATGTTTTGACAGCTGCAAGCCAAACATGCAGATGTGAAGACAGGCTGCAATGAAGCCAAGAGAAAACTGGTGGAGGTAAGACGACTAAAATAACAAGTTGAGCTTATTTTATTGGCAGGTGTTATGTCATATTTAAGAAAACATTTAATAATAATAAGGTAAATAATAATGTAAACATATTGTTTATCCACTAAACTGTATTAAATGGAGATGAATTACACAGATAATTGGTATGTGATAAGCTCCTATGAGTCTCTGTGATCATGAAAAAAACTCAACAACATGCAGCAGTGTGGTTTTCAGTATCGACTGGCAGCTGTCTTCAAGAATTGCTCAAGAAATTAATTAATTTTTTTTAGGCTACAGAACAATCAGAGAAGTTAGAAAAGGAGCTGAAATCTTTAGAAGAGATGGAGGAACAGGCTGACAGCAGGTGAGTTTCTTCTTCTTCACCACAGAATCTCCAGACTTGCCTTTTCAATTCAGATAGTTATTGTAGTGTAGTGCATGAAACCAACTCAGCTGGTGGCAGTAATGTGTCCAGAGAAAGATGATGTATCCAACAAAAAATCAACAGATATAAATGAGTTTATTCAATTCAGCTTTATTTATATAGCCCAAATTCACAACATAAGTCATCTCCAGGCACTTTACAGTGTAAGGTGTGTATTTACAGTGTGTGTGTGTGTGTGTGTGTGTGTGTACAGATACAAACAAAAATGATACACATACAGAAAAAAAAAGCTGTAGTTTGTAATGGTTTGGGTTTGGCTACTTCATTGGTTTATTATAAGGAAATGAAACTGTGCGAGCTACTCTGCACTGTAAACACAGTCTGTCCAATAATGTTCTGTTTGGATCAGCTTGTTGGAGAAGTTGCGGGTTCTGGTAACGATGAATGAGAACCTGAAGCAGCAGGAGCAGGAATTCCGTGCACACTGCAGAGTGAGTACATGACTGCATCTATCCTTTAGTGCTGCTGGGTGTGAACAGCAATATAATGTGTGTTTTAGAATCCTGGTGCATTAGTGAATTTTATTCTTCTTTCCTTCATTTCTTCCTTTCATGTTGTGTCCAGGAAGAAATGGTCCGTCTGCAGCAGAACATTGAGGAGTTGATGATGGTATCGGGTCATGACACAGAGGAGGAGAAGGTACATGTACAAAGTAAATTACAGTCATTGTTCACTATCCGGCAAATCTTAAGGCATCAGGGCTGCAGTCTTGGTGTCTTTCCTCCATAATTTACAAACTGGTGTGGATCATTGACATAGTTATTTTTAATTATCTGTTTTGTGCTATTGATTATTCATTATAAAAATTGTTTGAAGATGTACAAACTGAAGTGAAATAGATATTGGTAAAATCATTGTTGAACTTTAGCTCCTGGTCTCCAATGTGTGGACCGGTGGGGAAAAAACAGAACATTGGGTTTGAGTTTAGCTACAGATTGATACCTGTAGTCTCACATAAACATGGAAGATGATTAAAAGGACTTATAGTATCCTCCTTAAGTATTGTTGGGGCAAATTAAAAGCAAAACAGTAATCCTTAGGATTCCATTGTTACGCCAGATATTAAGTGGACATAAGAAAATGTAAGGCCTGTGTCAAATTGGAAAGCTACTGGTGTAAGAAGTGGTAAAAGAGACCAATATACACTTTTTTTGTGGAAAAATTGTGTGTAAGGTTTGATTTGACTTTTGCAGTAAATGGAAACCGTAAAACACACTTTGTTTTTGTTACCTTTATGTATTTGCATTACTTGGGGAGCCTCAGTACTATGAGAATGCAAAGCCTTTAATGTAGTTCTTTATAAGTGTTGAGATACACACCTTCCTGTTTTTGAAAACACTCACATGAAGGTTTTTGGAATTCAATTATAACCATGGTTTGGTTATGAATATGTGTTAACTTTTTTAACCTTAAAAATCTTTCATTTACCTTATTTGTATTAAACATTTAGGTTTGTTTTAACTCACCCTTTTTCCTTTGTAAGGAGAGAAACCAGCTGATAGACAAACAGTACAACACAGACAGAGAGAAACTACAGAAGATCCGTCTGCTAATGGTAACCACTTTCTCTTACACAACACAAGATTAGATGGAGCTGGAGTGTGCGTGCGTGCGTGCGTGCGTGCGTGCGTGCGTGTGGCAGTTCACAGTAGAAGATAATGCACCACAGATAGGAATGCGTCAAATTGAAGGCACAGTAAATAATACTAGTTCAACAGTATTACCAATAACACAATGCCCTGAAAAGGATTGAGCATAGTCAGTAACGTTACTGAATATTATATTTTTTATATAAGAATGTAGGTGAATTTGTTTGACCAACTGTCCAAAGCCAGTTGCTACTCATCTTACAGTGTAACAGCGACAGTTTTGTTAATGTAAATAGAAATTTCTTCTGCTGCTATTATACAGTACTGTGCAAACGTCTTAGGCTATTGTGACAAAATGCTGTAAACAATTCTTTTAAAAATATAAGTAATGGTTGTTTATTCTAATCAATTTACAAAATGAAAAATGAGCAAAGAAAAGAAAAATCTAAATCAAATCAATACTTGGTGTTACTCCCTTTTGCCTTTAGTTCTTACAGGTACACTTACACAAAGTCAGGGAGTTTGTAGAATCAGGTGTATGATTAACCAGCTATACCAAACAGGTGCTGATGATCATCAACATAGGTTGAAACACAGTCATTAACTGAAACAGAAACAGCTGTGTAGGAGGCTTAAAACTGGGTGAGGTGCCAAACTCTGCACAGCAACAAGACACAAGATTTTTCTACTGCATCAGCAAGATCTCTCTCAGAAAAAGATTCAAAGCAGACTGGAGTTTCAAGAGGTGCTGTTCTTTTAAAGAAGCACAAAGAGACGGGTAATGTTGAAGATCACAGAAGCAGTGGTCTCGGACGTCGGAAGGTGTCCAGCATTCCCAACAGCTCAAAACTGGCAGAGACCAGTGGGACCCAGGTCCACCCATCTACAGCACGGTGGAGGTTCCTTGAACGTTTCGGTCTGCATTTCTGTAAATGGAGGATTAAAGTAATCTCAGTGCTGGGAAATACTGGGAGATACTAATTTATCATCCAATACCATCTGGGATGTGTGATGATTTATTTTATTCTGTAGCACGACTCCAAACATAGAGCCAAAGTCATTAAGAACTATCTTTCTAAAGAAGAACAAGAAAGATCTGTGGTTAGTTCTCCATAATGTTTGGAACAACCCACCAGATGAGTTCCTTCAAAAACTGTGTGCAAGTGTACCTACAAGAATTGATGCCTTTTTGAAGGCACAGGGTGGTCACATCAAATATTAAGATTTTCTCTTTTGTTTATTCACTGTATTAAATGATTAACACTTCCAGTTGTTTGCAACATTGCTTCACACCTGCCTCAAACGTTTTGACAGTACTGTGTGTATACAATTTACAGTATCTGAATTGGAATAATTGACGTCTAGAAAAAACATTAATTAATTACTAATATTATATTAATATATTAAACCACTGAGTCAGTTCAGGCACTGGAGACAAGAATCTCTTTTTAGTTTCCGATGCAGCTACAACATTGAGTAATGCCAGTGACATTTGGGTATCTGACACACTATAGTCAAAAGCTGCATCACTCAGGAGTTTCCTACAAACCTTTCAGGCTCGGAGGAACCGTGAGATTGCCGTCATGCAGAGAAAGATTGATGCAGTGCCAAGTCGGGCCGAGTTGACCCAGTACCAGAAAAGATTTATCGAACTCTACAGCCAAGGTTTTTTCCTCATGTAATTTCACACACACTTGGTTTATCAGTACATGGTTATTCTCTACTTCTTCTTTTGCTTTTCAGTTTCTGCAACTCACAAAGAGACCAAGCAGTTCTTTACTCTGTATAACACGTTAGATGACAAGAAGGTCTATCTGGAGAAGGAGGTAAGTAGCGAGAACAGTCTCTTGTTAGCAACAGGAGCCCCCAACAATGGGGCTTTAAATTTAGATTTGACTTTAATTTTAGCAGCTCTCTACAGTTTGAGTATTGATATGTATGACCGATTAAACATATCAAAGATAAATTATATATGTGTTTTTATTTCTGTAGGTGAATCTGCTTAACTCCATTCATGACAACTTCCAACAGTAAGTTTACTTTCACTCACATTTGTAATGTGTGTGTTTGATGTAATAATATACTGGTTTGTTTTGCTCTTTATCTAGGGCCATGTCGTCTTCAGGAGCCAAGGAGCAGTTTCTCAGACAGATGGAACAAATTGTGGAGGGAATCAAACAGAGTCGTAACAAGGTATAACGATTTCTTAAAGGGACAGCTCTCACCACATTAATTTCATTGCTGAGGTCTGGAAGCATGGGAATGTTGCTGAATAAAAGTTCAGCTGTACATGTGGTTTAAAGAGCCAGGAAGATAGATATCATAAAGCACAATCTGCCTAATTTCTTCTGTCTCGTCTGCCTTTTCAGATGGAGAAGAAGAAGCAGGAGAACAAAATGAGGAGAGATCAGCTAAACGATGAATACCTGGAGCTGCTTGACAAGCAGAGGCTCTACTTCAAAACTGTCAAGGACTTTAAGGAGGTGAGAAATACAATGAGTTGGTATCAACATGTAATTCCCTGGTTATAAGTGAGGAAATATTCTAGGGGTGTTTTATACAGTCCCGATCAAAATAATAAGTTGTATGCTTGGAACTTAACAAGGTTCCAAGTATGGCTTTATAATAATAATAATAATAATAATAATAATAATGAATACTTTATTGATCCCCCTGGGGAAATGTAATATGCTACAAGAAATTGGAGTTAGACAAATCATTTCTTTGAGCATGCAATTTATTGAAACAACCAGCAACTGCCTTAATTTAGCTTGATGATCATCCAGTGTCATGGGCAGCCAATTGGATCCTCCAGCTCAGTGCTGGTGAATTTTGGGGTCTTCCACTTGACTTTTTAGCTAGCTAAAAATTTCAATCAGACCTAAAACCTGTTACAAACAGAAGCTTAAAAATTTTCCACTTATGACAGTTTGTTTCTGATCAGTTGACATACATACTGTTCACATTTATTTGCAACACAAGAGCTGTATACTGGGGCATAAAAATAAACCAGTTAGTGTGGTAATATTAAAATGGTTCACAGTTATAAATAGACGGTTCTGGAAAAAATTTAGAGACCACTGCCTGAAAGCTGTGGTTACAAATTAGGCATGTGTGTTAATTTGCTAAAAGCTAAAAAGCATGTGTGTGACTGTGTCCTGTCACTAGGAGTGTCGGAAGAACGAGATGCTGCTGTCCAAGTTGAGAGCTAAAGGAGCCTCTTAGCCTTCATGCTGCGGTTGGTGAACTGTGTTTGTGATGTAAATGAAATATATAGTTTATGGGAGTTAAGTTGAACATAGCTGTAAAGACGGAGACAGAAATTCAACTGCGTGAGATAACAAAAATGTCTGTCAGAAGCTGGTTGTAGATTAAAACGTAGCTTTCTTTTAAGTGTGAGATTGTGTATCTAGTGTAAGTAAAGCAAACTTGTAAAACATTTGAATAAATGAATAACTCCATCTCCACCTAGCCATCTTAGCATAATCCCAAAATCCCTTCTGATGAATTGATGAATGAATGAATTGATTGATGAAACTGATGAATGCTAGATGTTCTGCAACATCATGATGCTACAGTAAGTTAATGATTACATAGTTGATTGCACTACATGTTTTACATGTGACTAGTCTGAAACTAGTTAATTATAAAGGTCTTTACATTCAAACATAGTAACATATTTAGACATTTCTGCTGCAATCCAAGTTTAGCAGTGGTGTAATTACTGACACAGTAGCAACAAATTCCTAGTTAAATACCTTGTGACTCAAATTCAGCCATTCACCAGCTGAAAGACACACTCGTGTCTTTATGCTGATCATAATGTGAGATGAGAAAGTGCCTGAACATGTGCGTTTGCTGATGTTCTAGTGATTTTTTTATTAACTGAGATAAATATCCTTCTTAACATGTTCATATGTCAAACATGGATTTGAATTCTTCCCGTCACCATCCTTCCAAACTATGCATTTAATGAATAAAATCATCAGTCTATTACCATTTGCTGCTTGTGGTGTTACTCATCTCAGATAGGATGTGTGCTGTCACACACTGTGCAGCCTACAAGTCACCAGAGTCACATGATGAATCTCTGAAGGAAGCATCCTGTGTCTTACCAGAGCACTGAACATTTCATGGTGCAGCTGGCCAAAAATCTGTTCCACCAGTCTGTCAAGTGTGTCCCACGCAAGCAAAAACTACCAACAAAAGTTTCAGGATATATTCACAAAGCGTTTAAACAATTTGATGGTTAACTTACAGAGTGAACAACATACAAAAAGCTATTCAACTGCTGACTGCACCTGAACATTTGTCTTCTGCTGCAGCTCTAACTGATGCTGTCTGAACTCCAGCTCATTTGTCAGACTTTGGTTTCTACAACTGTTGACACATGACAACATGGAAACACTGAATAATGTGAAAGGTTTTAAGTGAAAAAATAACTTTCTAAAGACGTGATGTAGCATATGCAACATGGAAATTTGTAGGCATAAAATAAAATACATTCCATATTACAGAGCTGATTCTTTGTGTGTGTTGTTCTTTATCACTGAGCAGTTGAGTCTTAATTCAAAGGTTGTGTTGTAGTAAGTGGGGAATCAGCTTAAAAGCTGGGATTCAAAAGGAACACTAAAGCCTCAGAACTGCTGCTTAATACGCCTTAAACTACCATTACCATCAGCATTATTCTCTATTGCTGCAGAATCCTCCAAAAGTACTAGATCAATGTGGTTATTCCATACACTGAGTTTAAGATAAACATTTTTTGAGTTTTCCACTGCAGCCTCCTTCTGTTGTCTGTTTCTTTCTCTGATTAAGTGCTCTGTTGAGTGTTTTAGATCATTGCTGCATGATGAAGCTCCTCGTCATTTTTTAATGTATTTCTCTGTAAATAGACAAATGTTCACCTCCAAATTCATTCTGTTGCTACAATGGTATACAATGGTGGATATTACATCAGTAAAGATTCGTGAACACATTCCAAAGGGTTGTGTTGGCTGTTCAGTGCATCTGACCAATCTTCCTTCTACTCTCACATTCAACATGGGCGCTGTTCTGATTTTAGTTTCACAGATAAAATCCCTTAGAGCTAGGTATTACTGACTAATTCATCTCACAAAACACTTGAATAACAAGGAAAACCTGTCTCACTTGAATTCAGAACATTTGCCAGGGTTGTATGTGTCCCCTGAACGGGTCCACACTGTTGGTGATCAGGTGTGTGGCCCTTTGCTGTTTCAGAAGTATAAAAGAAATCCAAATCCCTGTAGCCAGGTTAAGTACAAGGTTCAAAAATCAAACCCAGAAGACTGGAGGCTGCTGTAAGACTGGATTGGGTTAACATGTTCAGCTGTCTCAAATTAGTTTAATAATCGTGTGCCCACGTACTCTACCTGTGTAATAAAGTTGTCACTGTGAAACCTTGCCTCATTGAGGCTTTAGATCCTACACTGTCTTTTAGTGTTATTCCACCGCTCTCCCCTATCAGTTCAACTTCTCTCCAATCTCAGTGATTGTGATACTGAACAGACAGTTTGCACGTCTGTCACTCGTCACAGGTCTGATTGGGTGACATAAAAACATGTTCGTGTACGCAGGCTACACCCAAACAGTGAAGTGTCAGAGTTGGTCCATACTTCCCACATCGTTCAGTGACTGAAGCAGTGCTGTAAAGTGACTGGTTGACAGCAGGTTAACAGTGGAGTTGCTATGTCTGTGGAAACAGAAGCAGCTGTTGTGTGCAGCAGCTTCAGAGAACATCATATGTGTGAAGGTGACGGCAGGATTAGTGATATGTGTCTGATAACAGTTGTGTACAGAGTATCTCACTGTGTCCCTGTCAGTCAGTGTTCCAGCATAGCAGAGGCGCTGAGAAGATAAAAGCAGGAAGAGGGTAGAGAGGAGATGAGTGAGTTCAAGTTCAGAAAAAGAAGAAGAAGAGGTCTAAGCTGGAAACGTGTGTCACTGGCTATGACTGTATGGAGGACCTCACTGTGTGGTCTGTTGACACGGGTCTGTTGTGTTTTACTATGAATGTCTCCTGGCTGCTGCCTGGCTTCATGCTGCTCCTGCTTTCATGTGTGTGCAATCGCTCCATGGGAGAACAGACACAAAAAACTCTGGCTTCACCTGAAGACCATGGGACCCACTTCCGGGACCTTTGGAAGCTGCACATGAGGGATTCTCTGCTGAAAGAAAAAAGTGAGCAACTCTTTTTCTTTACCTTTATTGTTTAGTTACATTTTTTTTGTTTCAAGTAGTTTTTTTAAACAACATGTATTTTAATTTACATGAGCAGAAAATGATGATGATGATATATTGTTTATGAAATACTATGAAGAAAACATGTTTATTTTATTTTGTCCAGTTAATATATGGCACAGTGGAAATGAAAGTACTTATATATAATGTAATATACCACCACTGGTTATTCAATAATGTTCAATGTTAATGATTTAGTTTAAGCTTGAGCTTCAGTGTTCACTGCCTTGGTTTTTAGAGCAGCTCTAGTCAAACTCACGCATTCTTTATTACTGGAAGTATGTATTACCAACTCCTTTTTGTCAGTGTGTCACTTATCAGCAACAACAGAATCATTTCTTTACAACACAGATTCTAGTCCTCATCCAGCTAGAGAAAGGTTCAAACAGCAGCTGCTGTACTGTCGTGTTGGGATCGGCTTCCACCTCCAGATTCTGCCCAATGGCTCTGTGAGAGGAGTCCATAAACCCACTGAATACTGTGAGTTTAGACTCCCTCACCATTACTAGTTCACTAGTTTACTTGATGTAAATGTCCCAGTAAACAGCCAAACCTTTACATGTTGTTTCCCCTGCATTTGTCTAGCTTGGCTCACATTGTCTGCTATGAAGCAAGGAGTGGTGTCTATCAGAGGTGTCAAGAGTGGCTTGTACCTCTGCATGAGTGGTGAAGGACTGGCATATGGAGCAGTGAGTACAGCTTGGTGAAAAGATGTAATGCATGTGAGAAAAGTTTGCTAAATTTCATAAAGAACAACACATTGTGACAAATATGTTCTGTATTTTCCAGGAGCACTTTACTGATGAATGTCTGCTGCTGGAGAAACTAGAGGAGAATCACTACACCACCTACTCGTCTCTGTCTCACCCAGGCATCTACCTGGCTCTTTCTAACAAGGGAGACCTCAGAAAGGGCAACAGTGTGGGCCACCACCAATCCTGCACCCACTTCCTGCCTCGGAGAACACAGTGATCAGGATCGTCTGTGTTCGACCCTCCCACAGTTGTAGCTTACAGCCAGGACCAGATAAAGAGCTGTGAGTGTTCCCTTTGCCCCACTTCCTCAGACTGACCTGGCTTACTGTAACTCCACATGGTGTCAGTACATTGTGCCTGCACATCACACCAAATAACAGATGTTTAACCATAGAGAACAGAGCACTACTTTTCACCTCATGTTTAGCTACTGGGAAACTGCTCAGTGGTGATAAGCAGGTAGACTGGATGATTTATGAGCTTCAGAGCCAAATATTCTGCTCAGCAGCTGCAAGAGTATAAATCAGATTGATCCATTCAATTCAGCTGTATTTATATAGAACCAATTCACAACATAACATATCTCGTGGCACTTTACAGTGTAAGATTTTACACATTATATAAATATATACAAAATAATGATGAAAACCCAACAGTCCCACTAGAGCAAGCGGTGAGGCGACAGTGGAAAGGAAAAACTCTTAGAGAGTTAGAGAACCCTTAAGAGAAGAAACCTCCAGCAGAATTAGGTTCAGGGTGGGCGATCATCAGTCAATATAAATTTTATGAACTGGCTTTTATGATTTATTTTTCCAGGTGGCACATTGCACTGTTGAATCCACGGGTCGGCTGCATACCTTTCTGTGTGGTGTTTGCATGTTCTCCCTGTGTCAGTGGTGGTTCTGATCCTCCCACTACTGCAGGGTGACTCAGGTTTGAGTGTGAATGGTTTGAGTGTGAAATTGTCTGTGTCTTTATGTCAACACTATGATAGTGTGGTGACCTGTCCAAGGTGGACTTTGTTTCTCACCCAGTGACAGCTGGCATAGTCTCCAGCACTTCCAAAAGCAGTTACGATAACAAATGGATGGATTTATTGATGTACAGTTTTATTTATTTTTGTCTTGTTCAATAAAATCTATTTTTTATAGTCATATTGTATTTAAGTGGATCTGGATCAACAAAATTCCCATAGTTTCAGAAGACTTAATAAAATTAATAAATTGAATAACTTGATAAGTATTACTTATTATAATGCCAAGTTTTACAGTTTTTCTCCAAATGCTTATGCACAAACACTGTATTAAAAACAAACTTTTGCATCAGATAGCAAACATTTCTTTCCTACGCCATCCTTGTTCCTCCAACCAACTAAACTCTACTATGTCAAATCTAGGGATTATTATAAATGCTGAAGATAAGTGTCATGTTCTCCTCCCTCCCTCATGTGTCGTTTTGCTTTTGTTCCTCCCTCACTTTACCAATTCCCTCTCTCTCCACTTTTACTCCCTCATTATTTAAGCCTCTGCCATTCCTTCTTTCCTTAGTCAGTTCATACTCATCATGCCATGCTACCAGTCACTCCGCACCTTTCCTTTTATGTAAGTTGGTTTTGGGTTCAGTTACTATTTTGTACCTTCTTTCTTCACCCTCTCTTTGTCTCTCTTTATTTATCCACAGTATTAGTAGTCATTAACCACAAAATATATATATATATATATAAATATAAATATATATATATAATTTTCATTTTGACAGAGCTCTGCTCCAACTGTCTGTTTATAGTTCCACCATTTCCCAACCTGCCCCTGTTTCTGTTTAGATGTGTGTTTATCTTATTTTCCAGTGGTAACCTTTGTTATATAGGTTTTTTTTAATGTCTATACTGTTCTGTAATATATTTTTTCTATGGCTACTGCAACACTTAAACATATATCATGAACCATGAAGCAGCTGGATAGTGAGTCACTGATCAGTGTGACCAGCAGATTCCTTTCTGCACCTGTCTCTCTGGACACACATACTGTGCGTAATCCTACCCACAGTGTGGGAGGTCACCCGATCCCCACTCCCAGCCCTCACCTGCTCAGGTGTCCCTTTGTACCAATCTGTAGGCTCAAGAGGAGAGGAGAAAGGGGAGAGAAAGGGAGAAAAGAAGAGAGGGAGGGATATGATCGATATGGCCAACAAGATAAAGCTTCTCTGAGTGTGGACAATGGTTCGGCAATGAAAAGCTTCGGCGAGATCAGTACGTTGGACATATTTTGATCAAACTCAGGAATACAGCTCGTATTCAAGATTCTTCATTTTCTCTCTTTTTTAGTGTCATCTTCACTTAATTTTACTGTTTTAACTCATTTTGCAGATACTGCTGCCAACACTGCTTCTGTTGACAAATCACCCTCTATATCAGTAAGTGGACAAAATAGAGTGAGTGAAACTGGTGCTTGAATAGTAACAACTCACAGGAAAGTATTTTAAATCAGTTAAATGCATTTCAGGTTTGGAGAAAACACAACACAGGACATCTTCTTTGACAGACAGTGTAGGGCGGGGGCAAGAGAGATGTAGTAAGAAGGTGGTGGTGGGGGGTCAACTAAAAAGAAAAGGTAGATATGGCAATTAGAGAGTTGGGGTGAAAATTTAGTACTGGGGGCAGTTGTGGCAGGGTGAAAAGTTAGTACTGGGGGCAGTACCGTTTCTTGCCCTATGCAGACTATGCAGAGGCATAGGACCATATTATTAAAATCACATGTAATTAAAATATCTGTCTGTAATGTTGACAGAAACTTTTGTAAACTGTTGGAAAATGTTTTATGTATCGCAGAAACAATTGCACCCGAGTATTAACTTTGGTTTGCTCTTAAACACACATCTTCGCTTATCCTGCATGTCTTTATTAGCTCAACTGTTATGTTGTTCCGTTAGCATGTAGGAGACCTGGGTTCTTGACCTGGCTGACACACAACTTTATTTTATAACTGCATTTTAAGTCACCTTTGCTGCCAATATTTCCTACAGGTATCTTCACATCATGAAATGTATCAGTTTTTTAAAAGTTTGAGCACTTCTGCTCTTTACATAATAATGCATATTAAGTAATAAACAAAATTGATGAATCTCATAAAACAAAAAAACTAGAAACAGTGAATCTTGTTTGAATCGTGAATCATGTTTTTAATTTTAAGGTTTGAGAACCTACTATGATGCATTGCAACAGATAATTGAGGGGTTTAAATTTGTTATATCGATTCAAAACGGGCCCCCAAAATAATCTTGCATAGGGCCCCCACAGACCCATAAACGGCCCTGACTGGGGAATAAATGTGACACGGCCTTTTTCTTTTTTCTCACAGTAGGTTGAGGTTTGGAACTGTGAGAGTTGCAGTCAAACACAACTAGACTTAGCCATTTTCCCTAAACCTTTCAAAGTTGACTAAGACAAAAAGTTGAGAACTGTTGACACAGACAAACGACAAGATATTGACATTAATTGATTCATATAAAAGAATGAATAACAAACATCAAACAGCATTGCAATTGTTTCTTCCATAAAGGACTACAGTGAAAAGAAAAGCTGAGTCATGGAACATCACCGTCTGTGTATGTGTGTCTGATGCAAGTATTGTTTGTCTTTGTCTAGTATCCACTGCTTTTCAGTGGGTGACAGTTAAAATGTAAAAGTGTCTAAACACATACAGATATGATGTTTGTTCAGTGTATGATTCAGTCTCTGAATGAATGAGTCATTTCTCTCCATGTTTTCACCCCTTAGGAATTTAAAGCAGAGGTATCTGAGCAACCAGACCCCTCCGAGATAGAGTTAGTCTCTGTGACAGAAGAAGACCTCCCTTCTGTTGAAACCCCCAACACATTTCATGTCAGCCCTCTGAGCAGCTTTGCTGCTGACCCTCAATCAGAGACCAAATCTGCCAAAGCTGAACAACCCCAGCCTATAGCTGCACCCAGCCCAGCTATGCCCGTCACGAAGGTGCAGCCATTTATCCACGGTGAGAGCCTGTGCTGTCTCTGAGGTAGTGGTACGGCAGGAAGTACAATAAAGACTGACTAATACTTGGGCTTTTGGCCTTCCCACAATTAAGAAGTGAAACTTTAAGGTGGATACCTTAAAATAAAATAGTTGGCAGCTCATATTTTAGCATTTGTAAACTGTATAGATGTTCATGAAGTCTTTTGTGTCTGCAGAGGATGACATAGAGAGAAGCTGGAAAAGCAGGTTGCTGGCTCATCCAGTGGAGTTGCTCATCACTTTGTGCCTCATCCTGGTCGTCACTCTCGCTCTCTGCATCGGCCTTGGGGGTGAGGAGCTCAGTGTTGTGTGAATTCTTTAGCAATGATGGAGTCATTGTAATGTGAGCTGTCTTTGCTCAATATTTGATGTTGTCCCTGCTTGTTGAGTATGAAAGTATGAGCTCAATGACACATTTTCTTCTCATCAAGGGAGGACAGAAAAGAACATACTGTAGAGTGCCTGTCAGGGCACTATAATAGAATATAAATACAGTATTGTAGAAAAACCAACTATCAACACTCTCTTTAACCTTTAACAGGAGAGGCCTCCAGCAGAGCCAGGCTCAGGATGGGCGGGCATCTGTCATGCATGGACTAGTTTGTCAGCATCACTTTGAGACAGGATGCTCCTAATCTTAGATTTATTTTATGTAATTGGTAAAAGAGATAACTTGAACAAAAATAACACCAAGATTCCTCTTGTGTTTGAAGCCAATGTAATATCACCTAAGGTGGTAATTTGATCCGATAGCCTGTCTCTCAGGACTTGGATCAGACGAGCCAATTAATTAAAGGACCATTTCACTTCTTTTTATTTTCATCTTTTGCAGTAGGTTGGGATGCATGCTCAGAGCATTACACTGCACTTGATCTCTTTCCTTTGTTGGTCTGATATTCTAGTATTACATAAGTTGGTCAGCTTCTCTGTCTGTGTGCAGTGGGTCTAAGATGTATGGGGAAGTTTCGCTGCAGCTCCTCAGCTCAGTGCATCAGTTTCTCTGCTCGGTGTGATGGTGAGCTGCAATGTCACAATGGAGAGGACGAGCTTGGCTGTGGTGAGACACGCTCCCACATATCAACATGTGTACACAGACATGACTGATGACTATATTATATTATATTCAAAACTTCAAAACAAACCTTATTTATTTCACAGAGTTTTTTAGTAAATAAGTCCTGTGTACAGAAAAGAAAATAGAAGAGAAGAAGAAAGTAGATGAAGAGATAGAGGGATTTTAGGAGAAAATATTTAAAACCAGGTGATGATGATGATGATGTGTGTGTGTCTGTCTTTTTGTCACTGTTACTTTATGTGTCTGTCAGTGCGTCTGAGTGGAAAGAGCTCTGTGCTACAGGTCCAGAAAGAGGGAGTATGGAGGACAGTCTGCTCAGAGGACTGGAACAACTTGCTGGGGCTCTCTGCCTGCAAACAGCTGGGATACTCGAGGTCTTAACTGTGACTCATATCTATTATTTTCTTTCCCTTTAGGCAGCTTTCAGCTGTGTTTGTTTCAATTCAATTCAATTTTATTTATTTAGCGCCATTTTACAACAAAGGTTATCTCAAGGCACTTTACAATGTAAGGTTTAAGACCTTACACATTATATCAATATATACAGAGAAAACCCAACAGTCCCACTTGAGTGAGCATTGAAGCAACAGTGGAGAGGAAAAACTCC
>JAUMTR010000013.1:14619500-14650318 GCA_032270685.1 Microctenopoma stevenorrisi | reverse complement strand
TCTTTGTCAACTTTGTGTCTTTGTCAACTTTTTGTCGTTGTCAACTTTTTGTCGTTGTCAACTTGAAAAAACTTGCCAATCATGCTCCCCCACACGATTTCTTCTGAAATTGCTTAGTCTAGTTTCAATTCTTTTTCATCTGATGTGACGGTCCACCTCCGAACAAGAGAACAAAGGTATCGCAAGATGACCCTTTTTGTCCCCTGTTTGAGAGTCTGCATTTGCATTTATATAGTGCTTTTCTACCTAGACTGGTACTCAAAGCGTTTTACACTGCTTCTCATTCACCTATTTACACACACAAGCACACTCATAAACCGATGGCAGAGCTGCTATGCAGCTGACCTGACACACCGGGGGCAACTTGGGGTTCAGTAGCTTGCCCAAGGACACTTCGACATATGACTGAAGGAGGCAGGGAATCGAACCACCAATCTTCCGATTGGAAGGCGACTGCTCTACCTCCTGAGCCACAGTCCTTTAGAATCTACACTTCTGCATAAATATCATCTAAAACATCATTAGACAGTTCTAGTTAAAGGTTGGATTGGAATTGCAGAAGCCACAGGATATATTGCAAAGTATGCCAAGCAATCTAAAACATCTCAAAGCTATACCTCAGAGTTTTTGTATAGTATGTGTATGATATGTAAAAGTTGTGTCATTAAAAGAGTAAAAACTGATACAGATAATTTCCCATATTGCATTTTAATGCAATAGGGTCAAGGGTTCAAACTTTTAGGCACCAGTTCAGCTTTAGCTTTATATGAACGAATCTATCCTTCAAATCTGATACTTATCCCTGTCCAAGTTATTATTAGTTATTATTAACATAATGAATACATAGTTTACTGGAAGCAGTGAAAATGTGGTATAACAATAAATAATGTAATCATTTGGCTTCCGCTGCTTTCAGCTTCTCACAGTTAAGCAATAGAGGAATAAACAATATGTGTATATTAATTTCTCATCAATTTTATTCATGAGCCCCTGGCACCATATTTGGATGTTCAAATAACGTTCTTGAAATAAAAACATATACCATCTGAGACCATCCTGCTGTGTTTCAGAATAGTTAAAAATATCACAGCTCAATTAATGGTCAGTGCCTGGATTTGCTCTAAAAAAAGTGAATGTTCTGGTTCAAATTTCTGCAGAAGTAAAATTATCAGTAAGTAATATTTCATTTAATTAAATAAATAGACCAGCACTCTGAGAGCAAAGTGCTCTACTGGGGCAGTATGGAACTATGAGGTCTTTGATGTATGATGGGGCCTGATCATTAAGTGTTTTCATGTTCAGTGATGACGTTGGGAAGTCAGAAGGAGTCAGATATCATTGACACTGTAAGTATTTGCAAATACAAAGAAACAGTGTAAGTATTTGTAAGATGTTATTCTCACGGGTCCCTAAGTAGTATCTAGAGCATCGTAATAAACAATGACCTCAAAAGGTGATGGAGAGTCATATATTAGTGGGTTGGGTGGTTTGTCGTTTGGATGTCCAAGTGGCTGACCAGCAGCTGGTCTAAGTTTCAGGACTTTTTTACTAAACCATGATGTCACCTTCTAAGTTTTTGAGATGCTACATTTTTTCAAGTCTTCAAATACTTTTTCTTTATGTGTTTCCTTCAGTTCTGTCATCTCATGTTTATGTTTCTCGTCCTGCTCTGTCAATGTCAATAGTTGTAAATGTATCGATGCCAGCTGATTATGATGGTTTAATATTTTTAATATCTTTCTCCTTTATCTCTGCCTGAGATTCTCTGTATCGTCTATTGTCTAGCGTCTCTAGCTGGAAGTCTTCAATTACCTTTTTTTACCCTTTAGCCTTGTGTTTTGATATTTCCATATTTTTCTCCTGTATCTCTGTCAGATATTTTCTGTGTTCTTCCTATGATTAAGCTACCTTTTCTTGAAGATGTGAATTTTTTTTTTGAAATCTGTCTCTCTGCTTTTGTAGCTGTTCTTGGAGTTCCCTGATTTGTGCGTGATGATTTTAGGGGTTAGAAAGAAAAAAAAACATTTGGTTTTATTTTAAGAATATGTCTTTTATGTGCTATTATCACTTTACAACATTCCAGTCACCCAGATTTTCCTGTTACTGAAGGTGTCACATGTAGGCAGTTAGATTTGTGCTTGGCTGCTATGCACACAGGAACACTGTGTAGTTAAAGGGCTGGAATCAAATTTCCAGCCAAGCAAAGTTTGTCCAGTAAAATGTTTAAATGAAGAAAACATTAATCTATACTATTGGCATTATATGTAAGTGCCCCCACATACAGTACACTGTCATGCCTACAATCTGTGACCATCTGTAACCAGGTTTGCATACCCCACCATGTGGTCAGTCGTTGTGGGGCTGATCGAGCAGCCGGTTCACGGGGCCCAGTCTCTGAACGTGCAACAGATCATATACCACTCTCGTTACCGGCCCAAAGGACTGGATTACGACATTGCAGTGATGAAGCTGGAAACAACACTTGTTTTCAATGGTACTGGTGGTTCATTGTCTGTCTTTCTCACATTGTTCATACATTCATTCAGAATGCAGAGCTGTCCAGACCTCAGCCATTTTAAAATGGTAAATGGTAAATGTTTTTTTTACCTGTAATGGTCCTCAAAGCACTTTACGCTGCTTCTTATTCACACTCACTGATGACAGCTCCGCTTCTAGGTATCTGATTAATTCCAAGTCAGTAAAGGTTTAGTCTGTACACTGTCTTGATCTTAGGAGCTTGCTCTGTCATTAGTGTTGCTCTCAACTTAAGAATTTGTTTATTTACAGCATGAGGCTGTATAACTTGTTGTGATGTTGAAACAGTTATGTGTTCCAGTACAGCTGACCCTCAAGTGTTTTGCTCTTTGCCATTCTCTAGATCAGCTGTCAGTTCTTATTCACACTGTGTGACGCTTCTCTAACTGCAGTAGCCACGTGTACACATTACACATTTACACACTGATCACACATACACACACATGTTGGTGTGTAAAGTAAGAGCTGTAGTCTATTCACTTTCTCCTGTGTAGAATTTGTGCAGCCCATCTGCTTGCCTAACCATGGGGAGAAGTTTCAGGAGGGCACCATGTGCTGGATCTCTGGGTGGGGATCAACTGAGGAAAATGGTGAGTCTGAGAAATATTCTTGTTGTTTGTTACGTTACCTGTCCAAGCACTTGAATTGGCTTCGATATGAACACTTAATTTCTTGCACGTCTGCAGTCCAGCCTCTGTGACACATGCTGTACATGCTCTTATGGGTCTTTCAGGTGAGTCCAGTGTGTTTCTGCGCTCAGCCAGAGTACCACTTATCTCCTCTAAGACCTGCAACAAGCCAGAGGTTTACAACGGCTTAATCTCTTCGTGGATGATCTGTGCTGGAAACCTGGAGGGAGGAACAGACTCCTGTCAGGTACAGCTGCTTTCTGTTAGCTTTAAGATTCACTCTCAGCTCTCTGTATAAGGAAACATTTTAGAATTAGATACATTTAAATAAAGGAAAATCTAAGAATTGAATTGATAAAGAAAACAAAATAAAATTGGAGATGTTTAGAAGTTATTTATAGAAAATGAAGGGATTGATTGTGGAATAAAGGTGATTGGTAAGGCCTGGTAAGGCAGCCTGGTAGCAGAGTGGTTAAGGCAGAGGGCTGGGAAGCAGGAGCCCCGGGATCGATTCCCAGCTGAGTCACCCAGCCCACCCCCCACACCAGGTGCTTCCCCAGCGCTAGCTCCCCGAGCGCCGCCTGTGGCTGCTCACTGCTACCCCCAAGGGGGGATGGGTCAAATGCAGAGGATAAATTTCGTTGTAACATGTAAAAATGTGTCAATGACAATAAAGCGGATTCTTCTTCTTAAAACCTACCTAAACATTATGTGAACACACTAATGATGTGGACTTTTAGACTTTTATGTATATCAGAATCAGAATATCAGCAAAACAAGACTCGGGGTGGGCGGCCATCTTCCTTGAACGGTTAAATTGAATTGAATTTATAAGACTAAAAAGGGAAATCTGAGTTTTTTCAGCTTATGTAACTTTAACGGTTCTGTTCACTGCAGCTGTTTTCAGAGAAAAAGCTCTAAAACACACAGTTGGGTAACAGCTGATGAAAAAAGTGGAGCACTTAGCTAACAAGAAGGAAAACAGCTAAAAGTTTAGGAATGTTTTACAGTCATGGATTCCAAGTGCAGACCAACATGTTAATTTGTTTTAGTGTAATAGAAATTATAAAGATTTTACAGCAGTAAGGTCAAGGTCATATATATATTTATATAGCACATTTACAACAGTTTGTGCTGCTCAAAGTGCTGTACAAGCAGTAAATCAATAGTCCACACTGCATAAATTTAGGAAAGTATAGTAAGTTAAGTAGCAGTAAGTAGTAGTTGTACGGCCTGGTAGCTCAGTGGGTTAGGCGTCAGACTGCGAAGCAGGAGGTTGTTGGTTCGAATCCTGTCTGACTCCTAATCCATCTCCTACCAGGTGTGTCCCTGAGCCAGACACCCTGCGCTAGCTCCTTGTAAGTCGCTTTGGATAAAAGCGATAAAAGTACAGTATAAGAAGGGCCAGACTCCAACTCCACCTGCTGAGGAGGCTGAGGTTCTTCGAAGTCTGCAGGACTCTGTTAAGGACTTTCTATGATTCTGTGGTAGCATTCGCCCTTTTCAATGCAGTGGCCTGCTGGAGGAGAAGATGCAGATAGGACAGGGACAGGGACAGGAGCAGGATCGACAAAATGGTACAGAGGTCTAGCTGTGTGCTGGGATGTCCTCTGGAGACTGTGGCAGTAGTAGGCGAGAGCAGCATGTTAGCTAACTAACATCTATGATAACCAACCCACACCACCCTCTGTTTGAGTCTGTGGGTGCGCTGAGCAGCTCTTTCAGTCAGAGGCTGATACGCCCTCTTTGCAGAAAGAAGCGTTTTCATAGATCATTCATCCCGACAGCCGTTAGATTCTATAAGGCATCATGATTGTCACTTTCCACTATTAACCTGATATATTGTATATATATATATTACACTAGCCTAAAGTACAACTTTGAGGAATCTTGGAGGAATCTTTGATCAAGATTTATCATTTACTTCCTAAATAAAATACATATCTAGCACTTCCTTCTTCCACCTTAGGAATATTGATAAAATTAGGAGCATCCTGTCTCAAAGTGATGCCGAGAAACTAGTCCATGCATTTGTTACCTCCAGGCTGGACTACTGTAATTCACTACTGTAGTCACTCAAAAGCCTCCAGTTAATCCAGAATGCTGCAGCCAGAGTTCTGACTGGAATTAACAAGAAAGATCATATTTCTCTAACGTTAGTTTCTCTCCATTGTCTCCCTGTTAAATCTAGAATAGAGTTTAAAATCCTTCTTCTCACTTATAAAGCACTAAATGATCAGGTCCCATCATACATCAAAGACCTCATAGATCCATACTGCCCCTTTGCTCTCAGAGTGCTGGTCTACTTATGGTTCCTAGAGTTTCTAAATGTAGAATGGGAGGCAGAGCCTTCAGCTCCTCTCCTGTGGAACCAGCTTCCAGTTAAAGTTCGGGAGGCAGACACCCTCGCTACTTTTAAGATAGGACCTCAAACTTTCCTTTTTGATAAAGCTTATAGTTAGAGGTGGATCAAATAACTGAACCATTTCTTAGTTATGCTGCTATAGGTTTAGTCTGCTGGGGGACTCTATATCTTACTGAGCTCCTCTCCTCCTGTCCTCTGTCCACTTCTTTGACATCATTGCATGTTAATAACTTTGTGTCTTTTCTCCCCCCTAGTTGTGCTTCGTTCTCTCTGTCTCTCTCTCTCTCTCTCTCTCAGGTATCCTCGACCTTGGAGCTGTGGTTGCTGGTCCGGCCAACCTGCCGGTGCTTCATCTGCTGCTCCTTGTTGTTGTTGTGATCTATGTTACCTGCTGTTCTTTTCTCTCTCCTCTGTCCACTAACCCCAACCGGTCGAGGCAGATGGCCGTCCACCCTGAGCCTGGTTCTGCTGGAGGTTTCTTCCTCTTAAAGGGAGTTTTTCCTCTCCACTGTCGCCTCAGCGCTTGCTCAAATGGGACTGTTGGTTTTCTCAATCACTCTGTATATATTGATATAATGTGTAAGGTCTTAAACCTTACACTGTAAAGTGCCTTGAGATGACTTATGTTGTTAATTGGCGCTATATGAATAAAGTTAAATTGAATTGAATTGAATTGTTTGTATTGTACTTTACACAATAGCTAGTGTCTTATTTCACGATCACTATTTTACTATTGTTTACTTTGTTAACTTTACTTTACTTTAATTGCTTGGCAAATACTCTGTATGGAGCTGTGGTAACACACAAATCTCCCCACTGTAGGATCAGTAAAATCCTATCTTATCTCATCTCATCTTGTATGTTCAGCTTCAATGCACTGATTTCAAATGTCTCTTGGCCACACATCACATACGTTACTACCAACTCATACAATGCCCTTTATCTCAGGAAGGACAGAAATTTAAATATTAGTATCCTCATTTTTCAGTTGTGAGTTTACTTACTGTGTCTGTGTTTTACCTGCATGTGTGTTTCCACAGGGTGACAGCGGAGGTCCTCTGGCCTGTGAGGTATTATCAGTATGGAAGCTGGTTGGAGCGACCAGCTGGGGAATTGGCTGCGCTGTGAAGAACAAGCCGGGTGTTTACACATGCATCACAGAGTCACTGAGCTGGATCCGCCAACAGATGGAGGTCAGTACCTCACAAGCTGTGTCCTATTTTAGAACCTGCCTCTTTCAAAAGAAATTAGCTCCTAACTGGCTGAGTTAGAACAAACACCTCACTTTAAGCTCATGATAATTCACAAAGCTTTTTAGACAAGCTCCTGAATCAATAAGACCTTAGCTCACCAACAAATCTGACTTGTGCACCAAGTCTGGAGATGATGGTTTGCAGGACTTTGTGCTTCATGTTGTCATCAGCGTGAAGATTAGCCAAACATGTCTTCAGCCTTGGTTACTTGTTTGTTAAAAAGTATTAGTTATTTAAGTATATGAATATCAGATAACTGCCATTAATAATCAATCGATAATCAATGTACCTAAACCCAAAGTTCATTCATGAAACACTTTGTCACCCATAGCTACAGGGTATGGGTGGTAAAGAGGGTGTCTGCCTTCAGAACTTTAGCCTCCCATTCTACATTTAGTGAAGTGAAGTGTACTGTGTTTCTGGATCCAGAGCAGTGAGCATCAAATCCTATTTAAACCTCCTGTGTAAGGATAAACATAAATGTGGTTATTTCAGCTATAAATAAGCATCATTTCATCAATATTCCAATGTAACTCTGTGCTACATAAAATAATACATAAGATAGAAGAAAAATGATGAGTAGTGTCAGTGGACATCAGTGGACTGATTTACAGCTAAACCTGTGGAGCGTTATGCATGGCTTCATGCAGCTGATCTAAGACTTTATTGGCTGTTAATGTACATACATTACATATATATTCATTATTAGATTTTTGATTTGTTTTCTTTCTATATGAGCGTAAAAGCTGTTTTTTATGGGGCTGTTGTGCCAGAGAAGGCACCCCGTTCCATCTCCCACTAGGAAGAGTGTTGCTTGCACTAACCATGATCAGTCCTACAACTTTACTGTGAAATTATTATTTTCTGGGACAAACAGTAACCACATTTTATAGGGCGGTGCATTTTGTCCATAGAGTCGAAATGTCACTTACCCAGAATGACTGAACATCTATATGTAATCAGACAAGTACAGAGCTAGAGCTAAACCGGAAGGATCTTTCTGAAAGCATACACACACCCACACATCCTGTCATTAATGGCTGCATACAGTAAACATGTTGAGTTAGAAGTACTGCTAATGGTTATAATAATATGGCACTAGCTGTGAGTGAAAAGTGCAGTTTTCTCTGTTGAAGCTTGACTAATCTGCCCCTGCATAGTACCAGCTGCTGGTGACCTCATGCTGTTACACCGACAGCTGGTTCTCCTTCCCACTGGACTGTGCAGACAGCACCTGCTGGTGCAGTCTTCATGTCAGAGGTCTTCATGTGGGAAAGATTTTTGAAATACACTTAACTCCTTGTGTTTTGATCACAATTTACATACACTAGATTTGAGTGAGGATTAGTGGACATGGACAGTGTTGTTACTCACTTCCATATGCTGAACTGTATCAAACCTTCCACGTGTCACTGGTTTAGTAAGTGAATGGTTGTTACAGGTATTCCCTTACAAAATTTCTGTTCATTACCTCGTTCCATTTCCCCCACTGATGGCCCTAAACCATCTAGAAAATTCACACACAGATTATTTCTAGATGATGTTTGTCTCGTGCATCATTTTGTTAACATTTGAAGGTTACAATTGCACTTTGTATAATGTTAAAATGGATCATTGCATTTGTTTCCTGTGTGTCTTTCAGAGAGAAATGGATCACATCATTTCTTCAACTCCGAGCACAGACAACTAAGCCACCAACAGGCTATTTTCACAGTGTGGATGTCATTACATTTGTCAGAAAAACCAACAAACAAGACCCAAAGAAAGAAATTGTACCACAGGAGACTTGCAGAGTTGCTGAACTAACCAAATCCGGTTCTTGTGTAAAGCTGGTGGAGAGTGGAGAGATGGTGCACAGCAGAGAGTTAAGCATTGTTTATTCCAAAATAGAAAGCTCTAAGGCAAAACAGACAAGAGAAAAGTGAACAACGTGTTATAAAAATCTGGACAAATGCAAGTGAGGAACTGAGTCTCTAGACCCTCTGGCCCGCATGAAATTAATCACTTCAAGTCTCAGCTTTACGAGAGAGATAAATCAGGTTACTGCAATGCCAGACAGACTGCTGTTGTACAGTACAACTACAGATTTTCAAACAAGAGGCACCTCAATCTGTGCAGTAATAAACAAATTGATAAAGAGATTTCAAATCATTCACTACATGTGCCTGTAGTGGCAGGGGGACTGACATCCTTCAAGCTGGCAAAGAGCAAAGAGTCCAACTTTCCAACTGCTCTCAGTTTTAATGCAGTAGCATGTACGCGTACATAAATAAAAGTTGAATGCGTGCAAACAGTCCACTGCTTCTTGCTGTTGATGGAGTTGATATCTCCGGGGTTTCCATCTCAGACCCTTGTGATTGTGTGAATAACATAGTGTTCTGGATTGTGCATTTGACAAAGTGAAACCTATGCTACTTATTGTAAAATGATTAAGAGACGTAATGCATGGTATACACAATGTGGTTAAAACTGGAGCTGTATTTAAAAACTCTGAGCACTGCAGGCAAGTCACTGTAAGTTTACTCTTCAAAAAAACTGATGCTGCAATACACAAAGGAATATTATTAACAATGCTTTACGGAACCGCAGCTGTTCTGCTGCTTAGTGTCTTTATGACCAATTTTAACAAGGGTCAGACTTTCTTTTTGTGCTTCTTGGCAAGAATTCTTTAGAAAAGAACATGGGTAAGGCCTTGTTAGTATTGTAAGATTAAAACCAATTTAAATAGCAATTTTCAATAGCATTCAAATTATTTTTCTGTATTTTAGAAAACTTCAAAGAACCCTGGAAAACAGGGTCTCTAGCTTTAATTATGAATCTGTACATAAATATTCCTTACAAAACAGGAGAACAAAAAAAACACTAATTCCATATGTTTGTATATAAAAATAAGCATCTCTCTTTCCCCCCCCCCAAACCTCAGCACTTAGGCTCTGCTCAGCCTGCAGGGGCCCGTGTGAGAGCCATTTATAAGGGTTCTGCACATCTACTCAAAACACAGGCATGCAAAAAGTGAAGACAAATCCTTACAGATACAACTTTAAAAGTGTTGGCATTCAAAATGAGATCTGGGGAACGGGGCCAAGAAAAAATTTAAATCAAGAATCAGTCAACATTTACAAACTTGCTTCTGTGTTTTTAACACTTCTTTTTTTCGTCTGTTTGATTTAATCTTTTTGAGCTTAAATATACAAAAAAGTGCACTCGCCTACATCAACTAAATAATTAAAATACAGTTTCTGAAATGAAACTCCTGATGTAGACACAGGCAGCCTACGTAATCTGCTGTTCAGCATGGTGGCGGGTTGGAAGAGTGCAGGATAGTTTGTCCTGTAGTTTTGTGCTCCATGTAAACCTAATGCGCGTCTTCTTGTACTATGATTCACTGTGTGTTTGACAACACACATATTCTCTAGAACTATTTACGCATGTCTTATGTGTAAATGTTGATCAGTGGGTAAGGGAGTGTGTCCTCTACTGCAATGAGTCGCTGTTGTCTAGGCCCAGCCCAGCCATGTCCGCATCATCGTCCTCCTCTCCACTGTCCCCCGACTCGTCTTCGCTGTGGCCCCCAAGCATCACCTGCTGAACTGCCAGTGTGGCGCCGTCTGACGTCAGGCTCTGAAGACTCTCCACATTTACTGTAACCATGGTTCCTGAAAATGGGATAAAAAAAAAAAACAAAAACTCACATCAGACCATAACAAAAATGATTAATTTTTCTCAGAAGGTAAGTGGTAAATTTTCCACTCTTATACAGAGCTTTTCTACCTGTACTGGTTCTTAAAGCACTTTACACTGCTTCTCATTTTCTTATTCATTTACACGTACACACACGCACACACACATTTATTCCTTATGTATCTGTCTAATTACTTTTGGCCTAAACTGATAGTTGTCTCAATAATTTTAAGATATTCTCTGCTGTTCCAAGAAAACACAGCACCTGAGGATCAGTAGGAACAGTGAGGTCAGTTTCAGTTCATTCTCAGCTCCTTCACTTCCATAGGCTGAAGTGAGCAAGACACTAAACCCCCAGGTTGCTCCTGCTGGGTCAGGCACGTTACATGACCCTGACTTCATCAGCGTGTGTGAAGGGGTAAAATAACTTTTAACAGCAACACTTAGAAACTTTGTGGCATACCATCTGGCATGGTAACTTGTTGCTGAGTGCCTCCTCCAGTGGCAATGGAGTCAGGCCAGAAGCGCTGCAGAGGCCGGTTCTGAGGAGTTTTCTTCTTGGCTTTGGGAGTCTCAGAGGAGCTGGCGTCCAACATGGGTTGCAGGATTCGCCTCCGTGCATTTATAAACCTAAGGGAAAAAAGGGGACTCATGTTGATTCTCTATGACTGCTTTAGCTGGAATGTGTCTTATATCAATGGCCTCCATAATACCCAGCATATATCCACTTACCTCTGACATTTGTAATTAAAAAGAGAGTTCAACAAGAGACCCCTCCGTGCATAGTTCCATTTGGGATACAGCAATGTTATGTCATGTTTAGTTCTTTTCTATGCAGCAATGACTTCATGTCTACCACTTAGACACCACCAGGTATCTTCCCTGGTGACGCCTACTACAGCCATCTTTACCTTATGCTTGTTTTAGCAGTGTCCTTTGTCTAGTTCTAGTTTTCTGCATATGAAAGGCAGACAGAGTGGCTGTCTGTAAGCTGGGTGATACAAACAAGTCTACTACAGAATGACTTTGGAGTAGAAAAATCAAGAAAAGATGGTGTGAAATGTTCACATGATAGCTGTACGTCCTAAGAATGAGTCTGAGCTGATTCAAGTTGGTCTCATTTGTCCACACCTCTGGTTGTTCTTTTAAACATTTCTGCCGAAGGACAGCGGCTTTGTTAACCATCAGAGCAACAGAACTCACCAGTTGTTGACCTGCAGAAGTGTCAGGTTTGTCTGAGTGGCAATCTGTTTCTTTTCGTCCTCTGTTGGATATGGGTGCTATAGAAAAGAACGAGGCACAAATATTTCAATGCTTTAAGTCTTTACAAGTGGTATTACAGTCAAAGACTGCACACAGACTTACCCCGATGTGCTGGAAGAGCCATGAGCGCATGACATTGGTGGCATGTTTAGGAAGAACGCCACGCTTGTTCTTGGTTGAATTGTCATCGTGATTAAAGAGATTCAAATCCTGGTGAAACTGCAGCTGGAGCTAAATAAACAGACATTCATAGAGTCTTTAAATTATGTGCTGCTACGTTAACACAACAGAATCAAATAATCATATGTTTATGAATATGTATCTGAATATATATGTATATGAATATTGGTTATGTGTTTATGTTTTGTCTTTGATCAGTCTAATACATTCAGAATGACACAGAATAGATTACTGTGCACAGCCACAGCTTAAAAAAAAGGTAAAAACAATAAAAGGCTGCGGTCTTTGTGTACTGGTCTAATGATTCCAATCAGGTTTCTCTCTCCATCAGGGCCCATTTCAAAAACAATAAAACAAATGTCCAGACCATAGTCATGTGCATTCCCTGCAATGTGTCCACATCAACATTTTAGACACTTTTCAGCAGCATCACCTGCCATCACAATAGAACAGATACTACCTGATTGTTTTGAACGCGTATTGTCCCAGGAGATAGAGCCTGTGTTACCACCTGTCCCTGAGGAGTGACAACTGTAACAGGCTGATACACTGTGCCACCTGAAATTAGCAAACATGCACACACGCACAATCAGGTTAATCTGCTGAGATGTGAAGAGCAGGCCACAAACAGAACTCTGAATTTAGTGTCCCACTGGTACATGAAATATTTCAGCAGCAGACAATAGTACAGTACCTGAGGGAGGGGTTGTATGCCATGGTGACATACCTGCAACCACCTGTGTGGGGTTGACGGCTGTCACGGTAACATTCCCTTGCTGCAGTGCTGATGCTGGCACCACAATTTGACCCTGGGGACTGAGGGTCCCCGCGAGAGAGCTGGGAGTCTGCATGATAGGCACATTTTGTATTTTCATTTTCATGCTTTCAAGTCACATACATATTCTTTTTGTTGGATGTTACTTTAGACTTATTTTTTATAGAATATTATTTATATTTTGTTTACATTTGTGACATTTATGTAAATTATTCAAATTTCAAAACCTTAGAGGAAATAAAATGTTTAGTATAAAATTTTGACACTGAAAAGCCCACTAGCAGTGGTGAATGACTTTGGTTATGTGTGCAGCCCTTCGGTTCAAACCTGAGTCTTGGTGGGTGAGAAACTGTGGGCCTGGCCTTGTACAGGGGAATATGGACTTCCTGGCTCCCCACTCAACAGAGTCTCACTGTTCATCTTAGTCTTGAGGCAGGCTATGTAACGACTACAGAAGTCCTTGCACAGGTCGCTCACCTTCTCCAACTCCAGCAGGTGGATCCTAAGTACCTGGATAGCTTTCACCATCTGAGGAAAAAAAAAAGAGTTTCATGAGAGGATAAGGATATTTTCTCCAGCTTTCACTAGGATTGCCTTAATTTATTTCATAATTTAAATTTTATTCTTTTATTTAGCATTTTATATACCTAAAGCTAAAACTCAACATACAGGTGGAGTGCTTGACACTTACAGAGACATGTAAGGTCAGGTTCTGTTACACCATGGGCTTCATGTTGTACTAATCTAAACCCAAATCTAACTGTGTGGGTTTACAAAGTCAATATCACCAACTTACTGACAGACCCTGCATTAAATCATTCTGAGAAGGTACTCAATCATAATCATAATACTTATGAAGCAACATGGTCACCATGCTGCTGAGGTCAGGGATCACTGACCCATAAGTGTGTTGGTAAGATGGACTTGCATTGTTTGTGAAAAGCCTCATATCCCTGTCTCAACTTTGTCAAATACCTGAGAACTTAAATTGTTTTTAGTCATCTGCTTCCGTTATTAATCTAAACTATTTTCAATAGATATCACAAGGAGCATTGTATCTAGAAAATATTAGAGTGAGACATTGACGCCAGTCTAACTGTCAGCTTGTACACACCTCTGCAAATCTGTGCGGCCCTTATTTTTCGATATTATAGGATTGTGGATATATAGCAGTCAATAGTCATTTTAAAAGCTGGACTAAATTCTGCACATGTTTAACAGCAGTGTAAGTAGACTTCTGATATTCTCTATCCCTGAAGTGCAGAGGCAGCTTACCAAGTTGTCAAGTTCAGGATCCTCACTAAAGAAGGGTTTGCCTTCTTTCTCCTGATTGCGAACAAAGTTCTCAATGTCCACATCAAAGCTTGCTGAGGTAATGCAGTCAGAGCTCAATGTGGACTGTTCACACTTCTCAAACAGCAGGGCCAACAGAGGGAACAGGGGATGCCTGTAAAATGTGCATACGCACACACAAAATAGTACAAGTTATAAAACAGAACACTTGAATGAAAGGAGATTCTCTCTCCCCAGTAATAGATTCCTATAATATAATTTAAAAAAAACACAAAACACAAAAAATATGGTATACCTTAGCATATCAGCATATGTTTTCTACAGGCTGACCATCTTTTTCTGCTACATTTACTGTATGTCTATTACAGACTACAGCAGTATGACTCTACAAGCTAGACTTTCATAAAGTAAGCCTCTGTGTGAAATTTAAAGAGAACATTTGGAAAGTCATGGTAAGAAGAGTGGGTTGTCATGGACATCATGTGAGCTTATCTGGTGGATAGATTCTGGTCAATCTAACACTAATGGAAAAAGATTCAGGAATAGAGGAAATCGTTCTGGTCCTCTTTCACTTAATAAATGGAATTAGCTCTACCGATATATAGAGGCTTTGGCGGCGTCCATGGGTGTCTGTGGTTCTGTTGGTGATGGGCTGGGCACCCCTGCCAGTGTTCCCTCAATGAACTTCTGCTCTGAATCACTGTCTATCTTTACCAAGCCTTGAATCTGCAGAAAAACAGAAAAATCAAGTAACAAAAGATAGTAAGTGACTGTAGGTGCCAAAACAATAAGACAAACACAGAATAGGTAAAGAGAGAAGCATCAAAAAACATCCTGTGAAAAACCAGCGTAGCTGGAGGGCAAGGCTTGACACAGAGCACTACTTCAATATAAACCCTTTGGGGAGTCATGAGGACATAGTCTGACAAAACGTTTTTTTACTGAGATCATCAACAAGGCAGAGAGACATTATAAGCATCATGGTTTGTCAGTCCAGAATTACTCACTTAATTTTTTTGTTTGCACTAGAGGACATCAGAATACTTTTCATGTGGAAATCACTATTACATTAATTTATGTAATTACACCTAACACAGTAAAGTGCTTTGAGGTGAATTGTTGTAATTTGGCGCTATATAAATAAATTGTATTGAATGAATATTATTCTTTTACAATACACAGATACACTATAATGTCCCCTGGTCTTTTGACTTTAACTTTGCTCACTGATTAAGAGCAGACTCTGTGCTCCATAAAATTTCACACCTTTCCTGCCTACTGGCAAAGCAGAAATCCCATCCCCATGTGACAGTAACTTAGTCAATAATAGTAGTGTACAAACGGGTTTAAATAACCTCTTGCTAGGGGTGTAAAATTCTGATTAATCATAGATTAATCTCAGGCCTTAAGAGCCCCAAATGTGGCACTTGAAAAAAATATGAAAAAAATACATGTACTTAAGCACAGACAAAGGCGTACTAGGCTTTGTATGGAATTATTGTCTCTCAAATAGAGACTTGTAACAACCACAAATGAATCCCTTTTTGAGAGACACGTGACCAACAGTTTACTAAAACTGATCTAAGAGCATTGAAATTGCTTGGCATTACATTCATGGAGTGTTTCCCTGTGTCTGGCTTACCAGACTGACTTACCACCACTAAAAATAACTAGATGATGCATCAGGGAAGAGTGAAGAACACTAAAAGCTGTAGACTGAAATATGTAAGTGTATGTGCAAAAACTACCTTTTACAGTATTGTGGTTGATTATCTTTGTCAATTAAGTAAAAAGTTAAGTGTAGCTCCCACTGTAATAAGGTTGTGTGGGCCTCAATGTCCCAAATCAAAATTCTCTCTCTCACCCACCTGCTGCTCTCCCTTTGGGTATTTGTCTATGGAAACCGACTGGGCTGCCATCACGTTCACTGCAGATGATGCAAACACTTGGGCATTATAGAGAGTGGGGACAGGTGGCCAACCTACACAATGCACACAGTTTCAGTTAGACTGCCTGTAATGCTCGAAGTGTAGTCACAAAAGCTTCTAATCATGTAACTGTTCTGAAAAGCCTTCTATACTAGACCAATGTGGTTATGGTAAAATGAACAAGTTTAATTTCACGACATTCTAAAAATATTTCCTGAACACCATTTATGCTAATAAGTTAAGCATAAAAACCTAATATTTTATGTTGAAATATTCACTAAAAAATAAGAAAGAAATTACGTAAAGCATGTCATGTAGGTCATGAAACATTTCATGAAAAGCTCAAACCTTAAATGTTCTGTGCAGGTATATACAACATCCGGGTAACAGGGGAATATGAGTAGAGAACTAATGTTAAATTAGGAGACATGAAGGGTTTGCCAATTTAGTTAAATATTTCCTGTCACCCTTCATAAACCATCCTTTTCATACCACTACTATAAAACAAATTGTGTTATAAGAAGGTTAGAAACCTTCTAGTGCAATGCTATAACAGGGAGGTTATGTTAGCGATATCCTGCAGCTGCTAGGACACCGTTTGTGGCGGCAAGGACAGATTACATTTTAAGCAAACCTTTGTGCTAACATATGCACCTATTCTTAGACTATGCCAATATTACTGTTAGTCGCTGACAACGCCGCTCGATCTGACTGATGCTATGCGTTGTTTGTCCAAAAAAATTTGCTAACTAGCCTGTAATGTTAACGCTACGTTTGCGTTAGCTCGTGAGGCTACACCATAAAAAGCAACAGTATGTTCAAGCTACAGCTAATGTTAGCAAAGAAGCTAAGTGATACTAATGGGTGTTTCTCGTGCTGGTACGGTACAACCAAAACATAAAGCGCCATATTTAGCAAAGGCAGCCGCTGCCAAAAACAAGCTAACCTAGCTAGCCAGGTACAAATAAGACCCCGCTGCGGATTGATACGCAACGAACCGCTTGCCAAAATACCAGGGCAGCTTCGCTCGCTTTAACGATTGTGAATAAATATTATAAATAAATATGTTAATGTTGTCAGCTGTGTACAGTAATTCGACTACAGTGATATTACGAAGCAGTGATTGAACGCCAGGCTAGCCCGGTTGATCTTTAAATCCTTCCCACATCACTCAATCAATCAAGCGGGGATAGCTGCCCTCTCCTTCTCCTTCCCCTCCCCTCCGCGCTAACTATACAACTATCGGGCCTAGTTTCTAGCTCTCTCGCTCTGTGCTTTTCCACAATCCTCCTCTGCCCCCAAAACGCGGACATATTTTTTTTACCCCCCCCCCCCACTTGTGTACAGATTTTTTTATTCTTCCCGTAGCTCTGACGCTTCTGATTTCCTTCCAAAAACACCCTTCGCTGCCCTGACTAGGTCCGCGCTCCTCGCCCCGGGGCATTTTTGCGTGCGGCACAGATTGTTTGATTGATAGGGAACGGAAAGAGAGGGATTTTGAGTGACAGCTTACCTGAGTGCCAATCTTCGTCACACTGACAAGCGGCTGCAGCAATCGGGACCCGCAGTTGTCGCGACACGTCATCGCGTAAGGGCACGCAGGGGCGCTCAGCTCATGAATATTTAAAAAGTGGGCTGAGAAATGACGTCCTGCTGCCTTCCAGTCCCTCTACCCTGCTGCGTACGGTTTGGCGAACGTTCTTCACTGCCCTCATTTATACAAAACATTTTCTATGTATATCTCCAGCTTTACACTGCTTTATGCCTATTTTCTCGCCAGCTCATACCAATAAACAAATACAACAACAGCTGCGCATTGTTTGCTCCTAAAAGAGGCATGTAGCCAGGATAATTACAAAATTATGTGCAAGCGGGCAGGCTAAAAGAGTCAAAATTGTAATCATTAAAATAGAAACACATAGATAAACGACTTGCACATTCAGCTCTTTTCAAATGACCCCCTAAGGCAAAAAAGCAGCATAAATAAAGCTTTTGATCTCTGCCTATCCTTTTATACGCCTATTACTTTATATAAGACATAACAGAATCACACAAGACAAAACAGACTTCATTTTAGATTTAGATTTGTGTAGTTTAATAGCATAACATTTTAGCAGCTAATTTTCATATAGGGGTGTGTGTGTGTGTGTGTGTGTGTGTGTGTGTGTGTGTGTGTGTGTGTGTGTGTGTGAGATCATATGTAAGGAGGAACAACACCTTCAACATTTATAAGCCATTTTAAACATTTGCAGGCAGGTCAGTTCCTTTAGTGCCTGGGTGAAGGTCTGCCAGACGTGGGTTGAGGGAGACGAAACTTAGCCATCTCTACATCCAGGTCAACGAATGTGTATGGGGTGTAGTTGTGGTGTTGGTAATTTTTATAAGTGCTGTTGTCGAAAGGTTCCTCAGGCTCTGGGGGTGCTGCTGCTGCAGCCTCTGCACACAGAGAGGAAAGAAGAAAAGTCACATAAGAAAGCTGATTATGTTACAAAGATTTGTATCCCATATCTTCCTGCTATGCATGCATTAAAACAGACATAGCTCAAGTTTTGTCAAATGCAATAGTGTTACTGATTCTCAAGTAATAAAGCTGCAGATATTACAGATAAAATAAAACATAAGTACAAAATGGGGCTTGCTAGTTTGAAAGCTTGTTGAAAGGATGAGGCATTTACATATTCACACATGTTGACAAAGGTGGTTTGTAGTGAGGTATTTCCCATGGTGGTGACCTACAATACCCCCAACTGAGTGAGGAGACACACTGGTGTGAAAAATCTTGGGGAAAATGTTTGTGAGGGGCAGCATGTGGAGGTAAATGTGCCTGCAGACAGTAAAGACAGCCCAGACTAGGAAAATAACACTGTTGGACGAAGATGTGAATGAAACGGTCTTTAAACACATAATGTTTAAATAGGAGTGCAATCAAAATATAAGATAAAATCATACACATCCATCACCATCAGAAATACATTAATCCCAAAACGAAGGCTTCTGACTGAAGACTAGGCTGGTAAAAGGAAAATAAAATGTATACAAATTAATCTGTGTCTGCAGTATTTGGTGGCTGTTTGAAATTCATATTATGAACAAGATTTAATGAATTTGGGGAATTGTGTGATTTTGCTCTCTGAAAAAATTTTGTTGACTCTAGTTATATCCAGTTCTTTTTGTCCAGAGCTTCACTAATCACAGTTGTTAGCAGCTGCATTAATTACATTGTAACCAAATACACACATTTTCTGTAACATTATATTTCCTTCACGTTTTAAACAAACAGAAATTTAGAAACTATAAACAAAACAGCTAGAAGAGAAAGGAGTGGTGACAGTTTTGGCAAGTGTGAGAATTGGTTACATGAGAGGGATTAAAGAAAGACAGATTTTAAGAAAGATGAAGAGAGCCAAAACATGAGTAGGATTAGACGTCACAGTAAGCAATAAACACCTTAGTCAAATCTAGAATAGTTTTAAAATTTTATCCTCACATATAAAGCACTAAATGATCAGACCCCAACATATCTTAAAGACTTGAGCTCTCAGAGTGCTGGTTTACTTGTGGTTCCTAGAGTTTCTAAATGTTCGGGAGGCAGACACCCTCTCTACCTTTAAGATTAGACTTTCCTTTTTGATAAAGCTTATAGTTATTGTTATTTCACCTTGTGGCCGCTGGTCCTACCATCCTGCCCAGTGCTTCGTCTGCTGCTCCTTGTTGTAGTTATGATCTATGTTACCTGCTGTTCTTTTCTCTCTTCTCTGTCCACTAACCCCAACCGGTCGAGACAGATGGCCTTCCACCCTGAGCCTGTTTCTGCTGGAGGTTTCTTCCTCTTAAAGGGAGTTTTTCCTCTCCACTGTTGCCTAGTGCTTGCTCAAGTGGGACTGTTCGTTTTTCTGCATTATTTTGTTTATATATACACTTATATTTTTCCAAGGTCTGTAACCTTGCTATGTAAAGTGCCCTAAAATGACTTTCCTTATGATTTGGCGCTATACAAGTAAAGATGAATTGAAATAAAGAGGAATTAGTCACCTTAATCATACACTGACAGCAGCAACATAGTTATGCAGGTGGTTTAAGTCTAACTAGAATGCAAGCAAAGAGGAATTCCAGTAAAGCAAAAAATTCATAAGGAAAAAGAAAGCAGAGAAAGCCCTGATGCCATAAATAAAAATTAAGTACGCTGCACTGATGTCATGCAAAATAACCAATGCATGGAGAGGTTAGATGTCACAGTATAAAGCAAAAAAGCCTGAGATAATATTTAAATCTGAGAATGCAACAGCAACTACAGGGTGTGAGGTCTGGTTAACAACCAAAAGTATGTTCATCTGTAGGCGATTAAGGTCCTCAAAGCGAAAGGGAGAAAGAAATTTAGGGGTAGGTTGGTGTAGTGTGTACCCTCTGCCTTCATCTTTTCTATTGCAGCTTCAGCTACAATTGGAGCACGGTCCACCAATGCCTCCGTGCCCTCTACAGAGTGGGAAGCCTCAGCTGTAGTCTTCGCGATCACAGCGGTGGACGCTTCATCTTGTGCGGAAGCTTCAACAGACGTGGGCTTTGTGGTTCCAGTAGTTTCATCAGCTGGCCCTTTTTCAGGAGGTACAGACTCACTCATACCTTCTGTCTGGGAATCAGGGACAGCTGCAGATGCAGAGTGTTTCAATTGGGCTTCAGCTGATACTTTGATGCGGGGAACCTCTAGAGTGTCTTCTGTGCAGATCTTGGTGGAGTCCACTGACTCCTCAGAGCGAGCAATGGGTGTCTCTAAAGTAGCTTGAATTGCTGCTATTGTTGCCACAACTGCTGCTGTAGCAGCCTCCTGTCCAGACTCAGCATTGCTAAGAGGATTATCTTCAGGTTCTGCTCCAACTTGCTTCTGATCTTTATGACTGTTCTCTGTCACATTTGATGTGACCTCCCTGGTTTTAGCTTCCTTTACCACAGTTAATTTTGAGAGTTTTGGTTGTGATGTCTTGGTTTCCTCAGAGTCTGAGTCAGAGTCTGAGTCAGAGTCGGAATTGCTGGATGATGAGGAGGACAATCCACCAGCTGCTGGATCACCAGGTTCAGAGGAGCCTGTGGCAGGTGGGACTGCATCATCTGAGGTGGAGGCTGCAGCAGCTACTACTACTACTGTTTCTGGAGTGTTTCTGGCAGCGGCGCTGGCTGCTGGCTTAGCTACATTTAAAGACTGTGCTGGGAACGCTCCAGACTGTGAAAGTCTAACTGGAAAGGATACTGCAGTCTTGTAGGCTAGCAGGCTTGCTCTCTCATCTGGAGACTCTGCTGCTGAGGAAAATGGTAAATGGGAAGTGTAGTTAATTATAATAATTATAATATCTTGCACCCAAATATGCGTTCCAGGAATTTCATGTTTGTTTGTTTGTTTTTTAAACACAAAATTAGAAAAAATGGAAAATACCATAGCAAATTGATTAAAACATATATATGTACCCTTATCCTTTTGAAGAGTTTCTATTCATAACCACCTACAAGTATTTACAAACTGAATATACCTCTGATTTTTTCTGGATTGAAGGGATGACTAAACATAATATAAAGGATTTGAAAAAAAGTTATTTTATACATTCACTGCAGCCACACTGTGTCGTGCCTCGTAACAAATCAATGTTCATGATTAACCTGCACCACTACATCTGAAAAAAGTTAGTATTGTCTTGAGTTGATCATTGAGTCATTTCATGCAGCATTTAGATTGGATATGTTCAGCAGACACAGGTTGTAGCAGCAGTCACATTTTGAGACAGTAATCCTAAAATTCTGACACAGACACTGTCAAAATCTTGTACTTCAGTAACAGGACCATGATGTCTTTCTTCTTGAACATCTGCTACACAGTAATATCTCACCACATCTAGTCATCTGTTGTCTAGGCCCAAAATCACAATGTTTATCTGCCTTAATAGCTCATTGCACATTTCCTGTAGAAAAGTGACAGATTAGGCTTGAAAAACCAACACATAAAATTATAAACCCTACATAAACAGCATACAGCACTGCAGACAAAAATAAAAACAGGGAAAAATATATAATTATTGCAAAATATCAACCAGCAAATACTGTGCTACAGTTAATACCATTCAGAAAGGGAGAATTTAAAGTCAACAGTACAGGATGCAAGTAAGGGCTGGAGCTTAAATACATTGTTAGATATAAGAGCAGGAAAGGATATAATCAGAAAGGGTTAATTCAATATGTCATGGATACAGGACTAGACAGCAGGCTCTAATGCAACCTTTTTTTGTTCAGGTTTTTCAGTCTAACATTGTATAACTCAATGTACTGACTCTACACACTTCATCGGTTGGTTTGCATCTGCCAAAAACAGAGACAAAGAAGAACCTGCAAACAATGTACACAATCATTATCATGGTCTTACTCTTGCTCACAGCCTTTGTCTTTTTCACCATCACAGGACCCCCAGTTTGAGTGCAGAATGAAGCAACTGGGTGGCTCCTAAGGATGCCCCAGCTCTCCAGCTGTAGATACTACAAAAGAGAGATGGACAAGATTTGGTATAATAACAATATATTCAGTGGAAAGAGCAGGTTGGATGCTTTGTTGTGGTTACTTTCATTAGTTCCAATGTGAGAAGACACCATAAGTGGTATGAGCACAGGTTAACTAAGACCTTAAAAAAGGCATTTTGGCTCGTATTTGACGTATTTAGCCACCTCACCCGCTGGCGTTGGCTTTGTACATTTAATTAAACACGATATGTTAAAAATTGTTGGCAATGAATGTTTGTCAGATGAAGGAACGTTACGTGGCTCAGAACTAAGTACGTCTGGTGTTAGACAACTACAGAATCGCCCGTTTACTGCAAAATATTTCGCAGTGTAAGATGTAGCATGATGTTCTCCGTGATCCACAACCGAACACACCGCATCAAAACGTTCCCACTGGCTTTACCTTTAGAGGACGTATTCGCCCGAACCGCAGCAAGGAGGACGCCATTTCGTGTTCCCAATGCAATGCTCCGGTCGGAAAGTGGAAGATATAATGGTTCCGCAGTGAAAATACTTATCTTTCTTTCCACTTTGTCATTTCTGTGGAAAGCTGCGTTTCACCGAGGTCATCCAATTACAGCTAAAAGATACTTAATATGAAATCATACATCATCAACAGTTGCTGTTTTTAATTGTCTTTTAATATTATAACTAAAAACAATTGCTCAATAAATGCGCGAGTTGGCAGATAAAGCTCACTCGGAACAAGGTCTAACCCGTCGTGGTAAATTGAGTGTTTCAGTTTCCCCTAAAAATAACGTGGCAGATTATTTTTTTAAATCCAAGAAACATTTAACACTTAGAAATCATTTACAACGTCTTATAACCGGGGGGAAAAACTAGCCTTTGTCCTTTATGAAATAAACGTAACGTAACATAATGGTCTCCAAAAGTAACAACACGTGAATAAAACCTAACATAGGATCAGTCCAATGCACAATATAAAGCAATTGTTAAGCGGAGTAGGGCACATGTTTCATCCTGTCATCCATATATTCAAAGAAACGTAACGCACCATGAATACAGCCGACACGATCAACACACTGGTAACCATAAACACTTACAGTGTAACTTATACAGCTGTAGAACGCAGGAGCGCCATCTACAGACGAATTTTAAGAGCAACGTCAAATTTTACTGTACTTGGGCTTTTAAATACGCTACTTTTCAGAATCGTCTGGGCGAGGTTCAGCTCAGTGCTTACTTGCGAGGCAAAAACTGAACACCTCAGACTGTACACGCACTCATGTCCACCTTATTTAACCACGGGCATCGTCTTTGCCTTGCGGAGGTGTAGCTCAGTGGTTACTTCGCAAAAAGCTGTGTACTTATGCTCTAGCCCATCCGGTCCTCCGACCGTGGGTTCGAACCACGGGTGCTGTCCTCTGTTTTAGTTTTTATCAGTTCTTTTTCTCTTTTTATCACTTTTCTCAAGTTTTACGTACCGCTTTTCAATTGACTCGTTTTTAAACAATCTGCATTCACATATGTAACTATGCTAAAGTGAAACGCCTGGAGCATACTTTTACTGCAGAAATTACATATACCAATCATCTCCTCTTAGCTTCCGACAGCGAATGTCTCTCTGTACTTGTCTTGTTAGTTCTTGGTGCAGCTTTTGAAACTATTGATCACAACATTTTATTACACAGATTAGAACATGTCACTGGGATTATAGAAACAGCACTAAGCTGGTTTAACTCCTATTTATCAGATAGATCGGAGTTCCACAGGGTTCTGTGTTTGGAACTATTCTATTTTCATTAAACACGACTCCCTTAGGCAACATTATAAGGAAACACTCAATTAATTTCCATTGTTATGCAGATGATACACAATTATATTTATCCATGAGACCAGATGAAACCAATCATTTAGGAAAACTTCGCACTTGTTTAAAAGACATAGAAGCCTGGATAATTTTCTACTCGTTAACTCAGACAAAACTGAGGTTATGATATTTGGACCCAAAAATCTTAGAGACAAGGTATCTGGTCAGATTACTACACTAGATTAGGTTATAGGTTAATCCAGATTGCTGCAGCCAGAGTTCGGACTGGAATTAACAAGAGACATTTCTCCTACATTAGCTTCTCTCCTTTGGCTTCCTGTTAAATCTAAAATAGAGTTTAAAATCCTTCTCCTCACATATAAAACACTATATGATCAGGCCCCAACATATCTTAAAGACTTGATAGAACCTTATTATCCCAGCAGAGCACTTTGCTCTCAGAATACTGGTCTACTTGTGGTTTCTAAATGTAGAATGGGAGGCAGAGCCTTCAGCTATCAAGCTTATCTCCTTTTAAACCAGCTCCCAGTTAAAGTTTGGGAGGCAGACACCCTCGCTACCTTTAAGATTAGACTAAAAACTTTTTGATAAAGCTTATAGTTAGAGGTGGATCAGGTGACTGAACCATCTTTTAGTTATGCTGCTATAGGTTTAGTCTGCTGGGGGACTCTATATCTCACTGAGCTCCTCTCCTCATTTTCCTTCTCTGTCCGCTTCACTGACATCATAGCATGTTAATAACTTTGTTCTATTCTCTCCCCTAGTTGTGCTTCATCCCCTCTCTCTCTCTCTCTCTCGGGTATCCTCGACCTTGGAGCTGTGGTTTCTCGTCCTACCAACCTGCCGGTGCTTCGTCTGCTGCTCCTTGTTGTTGTTATGATCTCTGTTACCTGCTTTTCTTTTCTCTCTTCTCTATCCACTAACCCCAACCAGTCGAGGCAGATGGCCGCTCACCCTGAGCCTAGTTCTGCTGGAGGGGTCTTCCTCTTAAAGGGAGTTTTTCCTCTCCACAGTGCTTGCTGGGACTGTTGGGTTTTGTCAATGTCTCTGTATATATTGATATAATGTGTAAGGTCTTAAACCTTACACTGTAAAGTGCCTTGAGATGACTTATGTTGTAAAATGGCGCTATATAAATAAAGTTGAAGTGAATTTAATTTTGTATCATTAAAAGTGAAAATTGTTAAATACTTTTCAAAACCTGTACATTTGTACTTTAAAAGGATTAAAGGATTTCAATCTGTAGTTTTAATTTTACCAGAGTAGTTTTTCACAAAGTATCTGTACTTCTACTTAAGTAGAGAATGTGAGCACTTTTGACACCTTTGTATATACCCAGCCAGCTTTCAGTGGATTAACTCTCTATACAATTGTGAAACAAATAATTCACGTTTAATTAAGGATTAGTCACAAATTGTGTTATATGTTATGTATACATACGAGTTGTATGTATGAGTATGTTGAGTGTGGTAGGTCATTTTTGTTTTCTGATCTTTAAGCTGTTGCTAATAAGGGTGAGAAGTCCTTCACTATAATTTACGTGTTAACCACAGTCCAGTACATTATTATTAACTCAAAAGTATTATTCTACAATAATGTATACAGTAAATAACACTCTGAACTAAATTTCGGTACACTATAGGATCGCTTTTGCACACATCTCACCTGTGCACACTGGTCTATGTACAGTGTGTGCATTTTAAATACATTACACTCCTGCATACTCACTGATGTTGCTTTAAATAATTTAATTGGTCAAACTGTAAATTTCAATGATTCTCAATTAGCTCTCTGTATATACTAAATACATACGCCTGCACCAGCAAAAAGAGGCACACACACAACATTTGAAGCTGATCTTATTTAGTCCACATTAAGTATGTAATTGGTCTACACAAATCTTATAGCACAATGATGAGGTTACTTTCTCAAGTATTAAATGCTTTACCTTCACCTATTGGAACTACTCACTCTATTCTTACATACGAAGATAACTTGGGTACAAGGTTTCTTTAACGTTCTACAAGCAGGAAAAACTCTGCAGTAGAAAAGATTCAGTACAAAGTGTTGATGTTCACTTCTGGGGCACTTCATCCATTTTGGGCTCTAGAAAACACAGAGCAGAGCTATTAACCTAGTGCTTGTTTCATTATGTATCACAGCTTTATGTTGACAACCATCAATGTTTACCTCATAACTGCCAGCTTTCATTTCAGACTACATGGCAAAGTGCAAAACAACAAGATGTTTCTGGAATAGGAATTGTTGTAGTAGTTCATTTACTTGTCTCACCTGCAAATTTGAAATCAGGGAAAGATGTGAGGTCTCCACCACCATAGAGTCTCTGAAGCTTTGCTATCTCTTCTGCCAAAGCCTTCTCATACTCTGAACTCGCATCGACTAGTCCACCAGTAGCCCTACAGTACATCAACATATCATTTCACTTCAACCACATTGCAGCATTGCAGCTGGCAAAATCACTTAAAAAGAAAGCTGCTCTGTTGAGTAATAAAACAAAAGTTTATCTGTATCAAAATGACAAAGAAAGACAGCGTGGAGAAAGAAATTACCAAAAGCCTTCACCTCATCAGTCAAACGTAGTTATGGTGCTGGTTATCTTATGACCTATTACCCCCTTATAGAATGTCTCTAACACTCACAGTAAACTGAGTAGAGCACAAAAGTAAATGCAACAGTTGTCAAATCCTACTAAACACACTGCTGCAACTGCCTGTCACCTCTGTTATAGCTGAACATGTTCAGTAGTACTAAGGACAGAGTAGCAGTGTGTGAAGTTCTTGTTGGAACATGAACAAACTGGTTGTGATAGGGAGACTCACTGGCTTCTTGATGAGTACTCTCGTATGGAGTCCACAAAAAGCTTCTGAATTGGGTCCATATGAGCTGGAAGTCAAAAAAAAGTCAATTACTCTTCACAGAAGAATGCTCATGTTATGATCATCTGTCCATGAGGCTAGAAGACACAAATCAAATTTAATACGTAATCCTCATGCACAAAACTGCACCCGGTACATACAAGAGGAAGATATAGGGGTCAGATCGAAAAGAACATGTGAAAGGTCAGGTCAGCTGACAGGTTTAAAAGTTTCTGTGATAGGTCATGCTAGGCTACACATTTACAGCACTGTACAGCAGAGACAGACTTACGACAGTATAAAAATTTCAAGCATGTCCCAGTGAAGTCTCAAAAACTGGTTTCAGATCTAACATGCCATGCTCCATACACAGCAAACAGAGTACAACTTCAGTGTTTTTACCATGAAAGAAAGTGGATAGTCACAGACATAGACACACTTCACCCATTAACAATAAATTCAACAATCACACAGCAGAAAAGCATGAGGAGCATAGGGAAGGAAGGAGGAAAAAGTGGAACAGTTCTACGGCTGTACAGTACCTGTATATTTAGTTTTATTATATTTAGTTTATATTTAGTTTTGATCAATTAGAAAGACAAAATCAAGAATAACAGTTTAAGAAGCTCAACACAAAACTTAGAAATGTGCAAAAATGGTGTTGTCATGTTAGAACATCTTCGGTAAGATGACTACAAACTGTATGAAACTGTGGATCTTTAAATGAAAGGAATCATTGAAATTTTGCGTAGTTCTAGAAAACAAAGGCAATAAGTATAGTAAGAAAACTTAAAGTTAGTTAGCAAACTTAAAGTTAGTGAGTAGGGAAATAAAAAAAGAATAAAATATCTGACTGTTAAAGTAGTCAGACCTTTGCACTTCTTGCATATTTTACTGCTATTCAATTTGGAAGTAAAAAAATATCTAACCCTAACCCATAATGATTTTTTTGCAAATGTATTGAAAATTATAAATGTATAATTGACTTAAGTATTCAGTCCTCTAGTATAGCATTATACAACCCCTACGACAGTAATTATAGCTCCAAAACTTCATTCTTCCTTCAACCCAGTCGCCCTTTCACAGCTACAGAGAAGCTTCACCTCAACATGATGCTGTCACCACCAGGCTTCACTATAAGGATGATATCATCAACATAGTGAGCTAAGCCAGAGAATCTTTGTCCTCATGCCTTTGTGGTAGTTTAAATGATGAATGCTTGACAAACATTTAGCCTTTTACCAGGTTCAGAGGACTTCTGAAGCCCTGCTACGGTGACCACTGTGTACCTAAACACCTCAAAGACCAAGGTCATTGTAGCCTGCTTCCATTTTATTACTTGAGCTTTAGAAATGGTTTGAGACCTGCCTTCACTCTGCTTTCTGAACACCTTCTTCAGTCCACTCAATCCACTATTATTTCTTCTTTGACACACGTAATGACTTGTCATCACTTGACGTCATCACTTGTAACAGGAATATTTCCCACCGCCTTCAACAGGCTCTAATTGTTCCTCTGCTCAAAAAACCTACACTCAACCCTACTAGACAGCTACAACCCAGTCTCCAACCTTCCACTTCTTTCTAAAATTCTTATATTTCTGCATTTCTCTACGAGCAGGATCTACTTGACCCTTTTCAGTCTGGTTTCGCAGATCATCTGTCCCCATCCTTCTGGACCCATCTTCTGGCACGATTACTCAACAGATTCTTCTCTCCACACTGTAAGGTTTAGGAATTACTGAAAATATATTCAGGTTAGGTCCTTCTGGGTATCGCGAGGAGGTGAGACATCCACAATATCCAAGATAACTGCAGGGGTTTCACAAGGCTCTGTCCTTGAGCCCCTTCTTTTCTCAATTGGTAACATCATCCAATCCCATTGCTTTTAATATCAATCCTATGCTGATGACATTTCAGCTCTATTTGTCCTTCCCTCCAGATACCACTGTTTCAACAAAAAGCTTAGCCCGCCTCTCAGACATATCGGCTTGGATGTCTGACAGACACTTATAACTGAACTTATCCAAAACTGAGATCTTAATCTTCCTAGGCAGCAACTCTCCTCAGCAAAACATTTTAATCCAAACTAGCTTGCTAAAACTAACACCTAAAAAGCCTGCCAAACACCTTGGAGTTTGGATAGACAAACTGAACCTGAACGAGCATGTTGCTGCACCTCCAGGTCCTGTAGGTTAACTGTCTACAACATAAGATTAGGCCTTTTCTCTCTCACAGCTCCTTGTCCAGGCAATGGTCATCTCTAGACTTAACTATTGCAACTCTCTCTTAGCTGGAGCTTCTGCAGTCACTATCAAACCCCTCGAGATGGTCCAGAATGCTGCGGCCCCCCCTTATTTTTAACCAGCCGAAATGCACCCATATCAATCCTCTTCTCACAGCTCTCCACTGAGTCCATTCTCTTTTATTGTCCCTGGCTGGTGGAACAACTTGCCCTGCTCCATTCGACTGGCTGAGACTATCACCATTTGAAAACTCACTTGTTTAAAAAGTACTTCAAGTGAGTCTACCACACACATTCACATAATTGTCTGCCACTAAACAATTCCTAAGCATGTTCTTTGTCTTGACGAGTTAGGCCATATCAGGGCTCTTAGTTTGTAGTAACTCAGAATTTATGGAAACCAAAATTGTAATTGCTGGTGTCTTCTTTTTGTAAGTTGCTTTGTATAAAAGCGTCTGCCAAGTAAAGTAAAGCAGATGGACTTATTATACAAGTTTTGTACACTTGTACAGGACTTAGTCACGTAGTTTTGGGGTGTTATACCAAAAAGTGTGAATACTTTACCTACAACATCTTTTTTTTCCTTCCCAACCTTTTCAAATTCAACACAGTAAAGTGTGCAAAAAGTGGTAGAGATTTAAGTGAGGAGTCTTGTGTAAAGCAACAAAACAACACACAAGACAATAACTTGATCTATCACTACATATTAAATGAAAGATGGGGCATGGATGGTAGCTACAGTGTATTATGGTGTTATAGGGTTATGGTGTAATTTGCCTATGTTGTGCAAGGCTAGAAAAAAATGTGTGTTTGTTGAGTAATTTAACAGTGTATCCTTACACTCATTCCAAACATACTCATCACAAAGCCATATAGTTCCTCTATAGTTGTGTAAATGGTGAATATAAAACTGCTGGTAGACTGGAGGGTCCACAGAGGAAAAGAGAAGGATTGTGGGGGGAGGGGGTGGGTTGTGTACCCTCAGATGGTTCAGCTGGGACCTCCTCCTGCAGTTCCTTTCCTGCAGCTTCAGTTATGAATGGAGCATGGTCCACCAACTCCTCTGAGCTCTCTACAGGGGTGTAAGCAGCCTTAAGAGACTCGGGGGCCACTTCTAAAGGCACCTCTTGAGCAACAGGCTCCAGGGCCACTTCTATGGTTGCAGCTTCTGGCACAGGCTCTGAGGCCTCTTCTTTGTGTGTAGCTTCTGCCACAGGATCCAGAGCCACCTCTATGGGTGTAGCTTCTGCCACTGGCTCAGGTGCCGCCTCTATGGCTGCATGTTTTGCCACAGGCTCAGGGGTTGCTTCAATGAATACAGATTCTGCCACAGGCTCAGGGGCCACTTCTATGGGTGCAGCTTCTGCCACAGACTCAGGGGCCGCTTCTACGGGTGCAGCTTCTGGCACAGGCTCTGAGGCCTCTTCTTTGTGTGTAGCTTCTGCCACAGGATCCAGAGCCACCTCTATGG
>JAUMTR010000013.1:14604644-14618099 GCA_032270685.1 Microctenopoma stevenorrisi | reverse complement strand
ACTGTAAAGTGCCTTGAGATAACTTTTGTTGTAAAATGGCGCTATATAAATAAAACTGAATTGAATTGAATTGAAATATGATAAAAGGTACCTTAGGTTTAGCAGGGGAACTACATGTTTTATCAGCATACATTTGTAGAATAAGTGAGGCTACGCATAATTTGACATGTGACAATGGTATATAATATATATATATATATATATATATATATAGTAGTAGTGTGCTCCATACTAATATTTCTATATGTTTTAGTACAGTTTCATGATGAAAATTATTGTAATTTTTGTGTACCTATTTATAGCAAGAATAAATGTCTGTTGTCTCTGTTCCAGAAATAGGTTTTCCTTATCTCAAATGTTTCTGGGAGGATCACCATGGCCTGTTGCACCTCTTGCCTGTCTGTAGGCCATAGTGCAGTGAGGAAAAATGGTGGAATGATTCTCTATCAATTACCTGATAGCACAGCCTAATGAACAGGTCACCACTGTAAAGGATGCCTCTCTGCTTTACTTTTGCCCTTCTACCTTTAATACATATTTTAACTTTTACTGTAGGTTTTGCTCAGTTATTATGGCACTTGAACCGCTGTGGGTCAGTAAAAAACAAATAAGGTAAAATTATTTAAATTAATGATCTCAGTGACAATCAAGAAACAGCCACATCTTGTGACATTAGCAGGAACCCTTTGAAACCTACCCAAGGTTTTCTTTTGAGACTTCTTGGAACCCCCGGATTTTGTGCTAAAGGCTACGGTAGCTGGTGCTCTGCTCAGTGCACTCCAGCTCCCAGCCTGCAAACACTGACAACACACCAACACGCACACTATTAGGATCAGTTCTTATTCTTTGGAGTACTAACACCTTGTGTGGCAGCTACACCAATGTGGTTACTATGTCTTGATCAACGAGGCAGGTAATTAAATTTTTTAAATGTAATAACGTTAATATTTTTTATCACCAAAGTGTTCCCTTCAGTCATCTTAGAAATGCCTGCTTACAATGTAATAAGGTATCAACATATGGAATATACAGAATTATCACTATCAATATATTAATATAAATAAATAAATAATATACAGTACATGTATGCTTTTTAGTTTGCATTTATAATTACTAGCTTTCTATTTGTAATAGACATGACTTTCATAATTGCTGTCATCAGGATACATTTTACATGTTCAGATTTCAGATTTAATCTGCAGTCAGCAGCTTTGCATTATGCCAGAAGCTTTAACTTCCATTTGTATTATAATGACCTCTAGTGGTGTTTTGTGACTTAGTACCAGTGGGGTTTAAGACACCTTGTGATTTGTTTCAGACAGCATTTGTTCTAAACCTGTACTTAACCTGCATGACAAAACAACAACACCAAGTGTGTCTCTGTCCTTATTTCGACCATTCGAATAAAAAAGAGGTTTGTTATTTACACTCTGACACCGACAACAGAAACACTTCAAACCTTGCAGCTTCACATGGACTGAATTTGACTAGACTAAATCTCAGTGGATGGCTGCCAGTGAGGCAGATGATGAGGTTTTATGGACCATCCAATTATCATTGCTAATGTGTCCTATAGTAGCACCACACATGTCTGCATGCTCAGGCTCACGTTGAACCTGCAGTATATGATGTTTATGATAAGAAAAATCCTAAATGTTTTCATGATTCATTTCAAAATTGTTGTTGTGTTGTTATTTCATAATTATTATTTCTAATATATCTCCAAAATCAACACTGATGTCAAGAATAATTTAACTAAAGTCAAGGTTCTAATGTCACAGCATGACTTTGTTATCACTGTACCAATGCCATGTCAGTGGGGTTAAAACAAGCTGACATTAATCCAGCCTTGTCTTCACACAGCGATTCTAAGTAAACATGTCAAGAACAATTTTTATGGATAGACATCTTTAAATGTAATTACAGACTATTCAGGTGAAAACTCACTAACCTTGCTTATACATGCCCATGCTCACAAAACCTGCTCCATGTAAATGTCAATAACAACAGCCATGACAAGCATTTTAGAAATTCAAATCCTTCTGGATAACTCAGTGTCACAGCTTTAGCAGGCTGCAGCTGTGTCTGTGTGTGGAGAGCTGCTAGCTATAATTTACACCGTGATGGCTGACAAACGTCAAGCTGACAAAAACAGCTACCAGCCTCACACACGTCCCCATCTTGTTACACAGTTCATATTCTGCTGTTTTGTCATTTTTAATTATTACCTTATCACAGCCCAGTCGTCCTACCCTTAACAGAAAAGCCGCCATCTTTCTGTGCAGCCTGTGCTGGTATTCACTGAACACAAACAAATAATAACGTGCAACATTAGCATCCCACAAAAAACAATAGCAATTTAGAAACAGAGCACAGAAACCCAAGGTACAATACATGTATGAAAATAAAATAAACACATAACGACATGTTACCTCTTGCTAAATGACAATAATAAGCTGTTGTTCTTTTGAGGGGCTCCGGGACGCGGCTCACAGCAGCATGGACATGGTTCAGTCAAACTTTAGCCGCTTTTATGTAACACAAGAACGTGACAGTGAACGCCCCCTTCGTGGCATGATCCTGCACTTACTGCTCATTATGATTTTTTTGTCAGTTATTCTCCCATCCGTGGTGATTATTCGACCACGTTGACTTGTTTTTATAACAACAGTGTTTCTTGATATTCTGAATGTCTAAACGCAGAATTACAGTTATCTCTGGTGTCTGCTCTTTCACTTTTTAATCTAACTGAAACATAACAGCTTAGTGTTTTTCTCGTCATGTACTGTGACTATGGTGAACAACTTATTTAAGTGAAATAACTTGTATTTATATTCATATCTGGACGGCTAAACACGTGTATGCTGACAGAAAACAACCTGACCCATCATGGTAGACTTTTGTGTACATTCTGTACTCTCTTCGTCGAGGGATGTGTAGCGTGGCTGGTGACGCATTTAGTGCGCGACAAAATACGTCTCCGCGTGTCGATCATGTCTGCTGTCTGTTTCAGTGGAGAGTGGTTTATTGCCACCTGCGACAAGAAACTCGTAGCAATTAATACTAAGCAGGGCAGGTATGAAACGTTTGAAATGTGTTTTATTTATCGACTACTTAGCTGTTAACTTATTTTGCTTAGTTGTGTTAGCTAGCGGCTAGATTATGACTAATCTGTGTGCACAGGTTTGGATGTATGTTAAATGGTCACTCCATATGAATGCTGGCTCAACACTTAACTGACTATTAAGAAATAGCTACCCCATTAATTATTTATTATGTTATAAATTTATTACGTACAGTTTTTAGGTGATTGTACTTGCACTTTTACTTTTAATCCACTACATTATCGCCACTTGCTAGAAGCTAGCACAACGGACATTTTTTATAATAAAACGTAGCAATTTGAAATGTTTATAGTAACAATAGAAGATCTTATGTAGCAATCAATATAAACTGCAACTATTCAAATAATTCAGTTCAATTCAACTTTATTTATATAGCGCCAATTTACAACATAAGTTATCACAAGGCACTTAACAGTGTAAGGTTTAAGGCCTTACACATTATATCAATATATACCAAAATATTTAAAAACCCAACAGTCCCACTCGAGCAAGCATTGAGGCAACAATGCCTGAGAGAGAGATAGTAAGAGAGAGAGATACAGGACAAAGCACGACTAGAGGAGAGAAAAGAAACAAAGTTATTAACATGCAATGATATCAGTGATGTGGACAGAGAAGGAAAAGGAGGAGAGGAGCTCAGTGAGATATAGAGTCCCCCAGCAGGCTAAACCTATAGCAGCATAACTAAGAGATGGTTCAGTTACCTGATACACCTCTAACTATAAGCTTTATCAAGGAACCACAAGTAGACCAGCACTCTGAGAGCAAAGTGCTCTGCTGGGATAATAAGGTTCTATCAGGTCTTTAAGATATGTTGGGGCCTGATCATTTAGCACTTTATAAGTGAGAAGAAGGATTTTAAACTCTATTCTAGATTTAACAGGAAGCCAATGGAGAGAAGCTAATGTAGGAGAAATATGATCTCTCTTGTTAATTCCAGTCCGAACTCTGGCTGCAGCATCTGGATTAACTGGAGGCTTATAAGTGAGTTATTGGGACATCCTATCAGTAAAGAGTTACAGTAGTCCAGTCTAGAGGTAACAAATGCATGGACTAGTTCTTCGGCATCACTTCGAGACAGGATGCTCCTAATTATAGCTTTTTTTTTTTTCAAAAAATAATCAAATCAGAATAGTCTAGTAAATAAACTACAGATTAATCAGTATGTTTTTATGTCTTTTGATTCTTTTTTTACAACACAGTGAAAAGTTTTTTGTTGTTTACCTGTTGCTAACGTTTCAGCTGTATCCACAGCTGTCATTAGAGCAAGAGGAAGAGAGAGGAAGTGACCTCAAAAAACAATGCTCTGATGACTGCTGTGGATACAGCTGAAACGTTAGCAACAGGTAAACAACAAAAAACTTTTCACTGTAAAAAAAGAATCAAAAGACATAAGACATAAACAACACACAGTATGAATGTACAAAATATGTTTATTCAGTATGTTGTCAGTTGTATCCCTTGTCTAATTTGAAAGTAGAGTAAATCAGTATTTGACAGCTACTTGTTGAAAACCATGTCAATATGTGCATACTTTACCAAGGAAACCAGATAACATGGAGAATTTTATGTTGAGTGATTTATCAGTGTCCTGTCAGTTTTGCCACCTTAACTGTACAGTTGCCACCAAGGAATATAGAATGGAATCAGAATCAGCTTCATTTGCCAAGTATCTTGCACATACAAGGAATTTGCTTTGGTCGTTTCTAGCTTCTCTAAGACAGTACCGACAGAAAACAAGTACATGAAAAACAATACATTAAAAGACAAATTACAGACAAATTGTAACAAGACAAAAAGACAAGACTGTGTGTGTGTGTGTGTGTGTGTGTGTGTGTGTGCGCGCGCGCGCGCGCAGAGTGCAGTTTGTGTCCATAAAGCAGCAGCAATCAGCTGTTCATTAGTGATATTGCCTGGGGGATGAAACTGTTCTTATGTCTGGTGGTTCTAGCAAACGTAGCTCTGTAGTGTTTGCCAGAGGGGAGAAGCTGCAAGAGTTTTTGTCCAAGGTGTGAAGGGTCTGTGGTGATTTTCTCTGCCCGCTTTCTGACTCTTAAGGTGTACAGGTCCTGGAGAGAGGGCAGAGGTGCACCAATGAGCTTTGCTGTTCTGACTGTGCGCTGTAGTCTGTTTGTCCTGTGCAGTGGCTGCTCCAAACCAGACTGTGAGGGAGGAGCAGAGGATGGACTCAATGACAGCAGAGTAGAACTGGATCAGCAGCTCCTGAGGAAGGTGAAACTTCTTCAGCTGCCGCAGGATGTACATCCTCTGCTGAGCAGCTCGTCCCAACAACAGCTTCCTTTTGAGGAGGGAGGTGATGTTGGTTTCCCACCTTAAGTCTTGGGAGATGGTGGAACCCAAGAACTTAAACGTTTCAGCCACTGACACAGTATGGTGAGGCGGGCCGGAACAGGGTGGTGTTGTCTGAAGTCGACTATCATCTCCACTGTTTTCAGCGTGTTCAGCTCTAGGTTGTTGTGACTGCACCAGACAGTCAGTCTTTAAACCTCCTGTCGATACGCAGATTCATCACCGTTTCGGATGTAGGAGCTTTACACCTGGGTCGCTGGAGATAAAGTCATTGGTGTAGAGGGAAGAAGAAGAGAAGAGGAGAGAGGACACAGCCTATGTGACGTGTCTGGAATGTAACTGTTCCCATCTTCACCTGTTGTGACCTGTTGGTCAGGAAGTTGTAGATCCACTGACAGGTGGAGGGGGGAACAGAAAGCTGGGAGAGTTTAGAGGAGAGTGTCTCAGGGATGATGGTGTTAAATGCAGATCAGAAGTCCACAAACAGAACTCTGACATATGTGCCTGGGCAATCAAGATGTTCTAGGATGTGATGTAGACCCATGTTGACTGCATCTTCCATAGGGGGTCGAACCGCAGGGGGTCCAGCAGAGGGTCTGTGATCATCAACTCTCGATGGATGAATGGTAGTAGGTCTGTAGCAGGTTGGAGTCCAGGTTACACTTCCTGAGGACTCTCGGGAGGTGTAAGCATTGCTGAGCCTTCTTGATGACAGCTGTGATATTGTCTGTCCAGAAGATGTCGGCGGAGATGAGTACACCAAGAAACCTGAATGTGGGGACCCTCTCCACACATTCCCTGTTGATGTAGAGGGGGGCTATCTCGGTACTGTGTCTTCTAAAGTTGATGATGATCTCTTTGGTTTTTCTAGTGTTCAGAGCCAGGTTGTTCTCTGAGCACCAGGCTGACAACTTCAGGACCTTCTCTCTGTAATCTGTCTCATCTCCCTTAGAGATGAGTCCGACCACTGTGGTGTCTTCAGCAAATTTCACGATCAAATTGTTGATGTGGGCCTGAGCTGGTGGGCGCACGCTTTGAGCACCCTGCCATGTACTCTGTAAGCCTTTGTGGGGTTCACTGTCAAGAGCACTCGTCTAACATCGGGCTCCTTTACAGTTAGTGGAGTGGGGCGGGAACCGGGTGGGGACGAGGGCAGGGCTTCAACAGGTGAGTGCTGCTGTTGTGTTGTTTCGAAGCGTGCGAAGAATGCTATATATAAATAAAGTAGTTCCTTAGTAAATTGAGGCAACTAACTAAAATTCTTAACATTTTTCCTGTTTCCTTGTTTTTTGATGAGAATCTAATGCTTAAAATAAAATGGCTACATCCACTTGTGTGGATTTAATATATGATCTGGTAGCTCAGTGTTTGAGGCAGAGGGCTGGGATCCAGGAAGAGCGGGATCGATTCCCAGCTGCGTCACCCAGCCTGTCCCCCATACCAGGTGTGTCCCTGAGCGAGATACCCAGCGCTAGCTCCCCGAGCACCGTCTGTGGCTGCTCAATGCTCCCGCTAAGGGGGGATGGGTCAAATGCAGAGAATAAATTTCATTGTAACATGTAAAAATCTATAAATGATAATAAAGTGGATTCTTCTTTTGCACTTGATTGCAGAGAACTGTTTGTGTTTGACTGCAGCACTTCTGAGAAGCACAAGAATCTAAAGCCCAAAGATGACAGCAGGTAAATACAGCCTCTTGATTCCTGTTTCATAAGACTTTTTCTTTTATTTAGGATAATTATTAAGGCAATCATTATAAGGGCAAGTTCACAATGAAGGTTTGGCGTGAACATCTGACAGTCTAAGAGGGACAATGAGAACCAGTGGATCTGTTCTTAGTGAAACTATGCTGAACACATAAAAGGTAACAATACAAAAAGCATAATAGTTCACACTAATATGTAATTCTTTAGATAATTGACAACCAATAAGACCCTAAAAACCAGATGGAATATCAGCAGTCATTTTAATGTCTGTAAATTGTCTCATTTGTTACCAGTGATTGTGGCTTGGAGGAAACAGGAAATGACAAAATCCTTGCCTTGGCTGCATCTCCTTCTGGAAAGCTGGTGGCACTGACTGATGACACCAAGAGACTGGTCCTGTTTCAGTGTGAGCCTTCATGGCAGTGCATCAGTGTCAGGTAAAACTGAACTCTGTCCTCCAACAGCAGAAGCTTCATGTTCTGATGGCAGTGATGTTCACTGGCTTGTGTGTATATTTCTTACAAAGGTGGGTGGTCAGGAGGTGCACATCTCTGGTGTTCAGCCACGTTGAGGACGAGCTGCTGGTGGCAGACAAATCAGGAGATGTGTACTCCTTCTCAGTGGTTGATCCACAGAGGGAGGGTGAGCTGAAGATGGGCCACTTGTCCATGCTGCTAGCTTTAGTAAGGAACACCACACTCTCTCAGCTGTAGGGAATTGATAAGAACAGATATACATATTGTACACTGGTCTTTTAAATACTGTATCTGTACTGCCCCCACCCCATCCCACACACACACACACACACACAACCAAAACCAGTGAAGTGTCATGAGTCCTTAACCAGTAATCAGTGTTTAACCTTTCAGACAGCTGCTGATTCACTGATTTCATGGTCACTTTGGTTGTAGTTTGTGCTGCTGTTGAGTTGAATTGTACCATTTTCTCAGGATGTCTCCGCCACAGACTGATGCGACGAAGTGCTTTCTCTTCTCTGCTGTCTTTTAGACCATGTCGCTGGACGACAGGTACATCCTCACAGCCGACCGCGATGAGAAGATCAGAGTGAGCCACCGCAAGTGTCCGTACAACATCCAGTCCTTCTGTCTGGGACATGAAGAGTAAGTAACCTGACATAAAAATCAAGCAGGACAGTAGGGTGTCTGGAAGGTGTCTGTTCGTTGCAACAGTTTTATCTTTATTGTTGCTGGTTTTGTCTCACTTTCTCTCAGGTTTGTCAGTGCCTTGCTGATCCCATCAGCATATCCACATTGTCTGCTGTCTGGATCAGGGGTATGTGTGTTGCTAATGGTTATTCAACACACACACCACCTTGAATATTCTGAGTTTTGCATTCTTAACTTAACTGTACAGATTAAAAATAAATCTAAAAAGAATGACCTGGTTATGGAAAAGATTTAAAGTGTTGGTTTCCTTTTCTGTTTAAGAGTGACAAAAGTGAATGAACCTTCTTAGCTGTTTTAAGGACCTGGTGATGTACAGGAAAGAAGAGTTTTTCACATCTACTTATCTTTACACACATGTGTTTTTTCTTGCCGTGGACAATTCATTTTTCTAGAACAATGTTTGCTGTTAAATGTAGTAAAAATCATCGTCTCATAGAGTGAGTTTCATGTTGATTTATGTCATCTTTGTTTGCATCAGGATGGAACCGTGAAGCTATGGGACTATGAGTCCGGCCGTAGGCTGCAGAGCTGGGATCTCAACGAGCTTGAAGAGACACAGAGCTGTGAGGATGACAAAGAGAAGGTGACTCCAGTATGGTTCATCCTGCAAGACAAACATGATGCTGTGTCCAGATTCTGAGTAGATCTGGAGCAGGTCTGCTCTGCCATCACAAAGTGCTCACAGTACAGAGAAGCTGTACTAACAGTACTATTAGACTATAGGAAAACATTTTGATGCACAGTGACAGAACGACTAACGTGCTGATGTTCAGCTTCTAGAACATTGCCTGTGATGACTCCCCTGTTGTCTCTTTCTCTTATTCAGCAGAAGCTAACTGTGTGTCGACTCACCAGCTCCCCTGATGGTCACCACGTAGCAGTGCAGTGTGAAAGGTTAGAGTTAGTCTGTGTGTATGTCTGTTTGTATGAGTGTGAAAGAGAATCACATCTTTGACTCTGCAAGCACAGAACTGGACATTTGTTTACACTTGGACACTTGTAACAGTTAATTTGTTAACATCTTCATCATGCAGATTCTCGAAATGCAAACTTTCTTCACATCATATTACCCCCCCCACACACACACACACACACACACACAAAATGCTTTTAATAAAGATCCCTTAAATCCATTTAAGGGATCACTTTATGCACAGCTAATGATTGTTTGTAATATGCTTAAAGGTAGTAGTTGTTTTCATGGTTCAATGTTTAGTCTGTGAAATGCCTGAAAATGGTTTAAAAAAAGACCAAAGTGACCTTACAATGATACAAACCTGATGGAGCAAATCATCCTGTGGATGTGTAGTGAGCAGGTTATTTTAACTGAGATGTAAGATGAGATTCTATATCTGTTTGTGTTTCTGATAGTTTGTCCCAATAACTCCAAGAGGCCAAAAGCCTCCAGTTAATCCAGAATGCTGCAGCCAGAGTTCTGACTGGAATTAACAAGAGAGATCATATTACTCCTACATTACCTTCTCTCCATTGGTTACGTCGTAAACTTTTAACTGGAAAGTGCTCTGAGATTACTTGTTGTGATTTAGGGCTATATAAATAAATTCAGTTTTTAAAATTTAAGTACCATATTTTTAGTGAAAGTGAAATGTAGGAAAATATATTAACTTAACTTAAAATTTTTGTTCTCTCAGGAGGAGGAGTGAGTTAACATTACCATTACCATGACATCACTTCCTCTTCTAGAATTTAGCTGGTTTCTCATCGTGCAGTAAACGGTTCAGGTCACATGTCTAACTTGTCATTGAGCTTATCAGTGTTTAATGTATCAGGCGTCACTGCAGAAAACCTGCAGTACCTTTAATCTTATTTAACTTAATCTAATTTCAATTCCTTCCCTCACCCAAACACAGATCAAATACTCAGCAGCTTATCCAGTCTCTATCTGCTGCAGTTTTACTATCTCTGCTCGGTATGCAGCCGTTGCTTCTTATCTCCCCCACTTGTCCTGCTAGTTACTGGTTATGTCAGAAGGTTGTAACACGCTTGTACCTTTGAAGCGTTCTTGAATCCAGTCCTCACACAAGCAAACAGCAGATACCTGGCAGCATAATGAGCTACAATGTGTGGTCTAACATCACCGATCCAGGACACATGGAACCACTTGGTGATCATTTCCTTTCTGTGTGTCACCAGAGTGTCCACGGTTCACTTTTTTACCGTGGACCAGGGTGGAGGAGAGAAGCTAATGCCACACAGCAAACTCACACTGCCAAACTGTCCACTGGATGTGACCTATGACACAGAAGGCCGGCTCTGGGTGCTGATGGACTGTGATGATGCACCGCTGCAGATATACACATACAGACAAAGCAGCTGGGAGGTACAGTCTGATGCAGTTCTACAAATTTAGATTTTCTACTTACACTATAGAAGATCATAATCAGTTGTTAGTTAGCTTTTACTTTACTCCACTTGACTTTGTTCTACTTTACTCTACTTTTCTTTACCTTTACTTTACTTTACTATACATCACAGATGCTTCTATACAAAGCTAGCAAAAGACATCAGCAATTACCCATTGGTTTCTGTAAATTCTAGTTACTGCAAACTAAAAACAAGCAGGAAGGGTCATTCCACCATCCAGGGCAACAAAGAATAATAGACTGGATTGGGACTAGAGAAGAAATAATTTTTAGTCTCCTCTCACAGATTTTAGAGTTTGTGCAGAAGTTTAGCTAACTATTAACGTGTTAATATAAGAGGGTGCGCTTCTATTTACAGCCCTGTAGGCAAGCATTGAGTTTTGAATTCAAAAATTTAAACATGGTCTGTTGTTCAAACCATCAGCTCTACAAACTTGTGACTACTCTCTAATCACACACTGTATTTACTGTCCTTACGACTCACGTCATCAGTTAATAAATGTCACCTAACTGTCTGTGCTGCACACCAACACATGTTAAAAAGACTGTAAATAAAGGTTGGATTAATTAAATCACCATACCAACCACTATTTTTTCAGTTGGTAAATGACCAGTCTGTCCTTGTCCAGGAAGATAGATGGTAAATGGTCTTCACTTATATAGCGCTTTTCTACCTAGACTGGTACTCAAAGCAATTTACACTGCTTCCCATTCACCCGTTCACACACACAAGCACACACAGACTAATACACTGATGGCAGAGCTGCTATGCAGCTGACCTGACCACTTGGAGTTCAGTGTCGTGTCCAAGGATATTTACCATATGACCTAACAAGGTGAGGAATATAACTTCTCTACCTCCTGTTTCACCGCCGCCCCTGAGTTCAACTTGCTTGTTTTCATTTGGAGTGTTTAATGACACTCTAGCTATTAGAACCTGACCTATGTGCTCTCCTGCTCCCATTAGTGTGACACTCAGAGCCCTGAACTCAACACAGTGACTGAAGCCTTTAAGCCACACTGGGACACACTTGAAGGTGAGTCATCCATCTTTCTCTCTCACAGACACACACTCACAGATGAGTCTCAGTGGTGGAAAAAGAAAAGGCTCCTTCAAATGTTGTTCATTACAAACAAATAGCATCACATGGCTCCATGCTGATGTCCTGTGAAAATAAGGTGTAAACGCAGTCGACATTTTTCTGGCAGTGTCTTCTTCAGTCGCTTGCCTGAAGAAGACATTTCTGAGAACTTCAAGAAACCAAGTCCAGTTGCTTTGGATAAAACCTTTTTGTAGATATACATCAACAGTTGTGTACTTCATCCAAAACTTTTCATTCTTTAAAACAAAGCTTCTAAATTAGCTTTCTTTGTGACCGAAAAAAACTGCTCCTCTGACTGTAAACAAAACACCAGTGTCGAGTAAGTTTCTGGTTTAATTTTCTGGTCTGGAGCTGTAACCTGTAGTCTTGGGGGTGGTTATAGTATAGGTCGATGGTAAAGATTTTTAAGTCTTAAAGGAACATGAAATACATCACACAAACTCAACTAAACATTGAAAAGAAAACTAAAACCACTTAAAAATCAAGTTATTTTGTAAATGTATATTTTATATTTCATAATAATCAAGAAATGCTGCTCCAGAAGTTTCGCTTAGGATCTCTCTGCAAGTTTTTACCCTCTGCTGTTATTCCAGTACAAAACGAGTGTTTGCTAGTAAATAGGCCAGAGAAGCGTAAGTCAAAGCAATATTGATCTCAATAATCACAATATGAGTTTTTTACCCAAATCGTGCAGCCATAATATGAAGCTGCTTTAACTTGTTCTATACATTTCACAGGATTTTCAGTATATTTTAATTCAATTCATCTTTATTTGTATAGTGCCAAATCATAACAAAAGTCATTTCGGGGCACTTTACATAGCAAGGTTTAGGACCTTGCAAAAATATAAGTGTATATGTAAGCAAAATAATACAGAAAACCCAACAGTTCAATTTGAGCAAGCACTAGGCAACAGTGGAAAAGAAAAACTCTCTTTAAGATAAAGAAACCACCAGCAGAACCAGGCGCAGGGTGGGCGGCCATCTGCCATCTTGACCGGTTGGGGTTAGCGGACAGAGGAGAGAGAAAAGAACAGGTAACAGAGAACATAACAACAGGAGGAGCATGCAATGATGTCATGATGAGAGGGAGAGAGAGAAGGAGGAGAGGAGCTCAGAGTGTCAGGAAGGTCCCCCAGAAGACTAAATCTATAGCAGCTTAACTAAGAGATGGTTCAGTCACCTGAATCATCTCTAACTATAAGATTTATCAAAAAGGAAAGTTTTAAGTTTAATCTTAAATGTAAAGAGGGTGTCTGCCTCCTGAACTTTAACTGGAAGCTGGTTCCACAGGAGAGGAGCTTGATGGCTGAAGGCTCTGCCTCCAAATCTAATAAAGCTAATGTAGGAGTAATATGATCTCTCTTGTTAAGTCCAGTCAAAACTCTGGCTGCAGCATTCTGGATTACCTGGAGGTTTTTTAATGGCTTACTGGGACATCCTATCAGTAATGAATTACAGTAGTCCAGTCTAGAAGTTACAAAAGCATGGCAAGTTTCTCAGCATCACTCTGAGACAGGATGCTCCTAATCTTAAAAATATCCCTGAGGTGGAAGAAGGCAGCTCTGGAGATTTCTTTTATGTAATGGTTAAACGAGATATCTTGATCAAAAATAACACCAAGAGTCCTCACAGTAGTGT
>JAUMTR010000013.1:14575571-14591106 GCA_032270685.1 Microctenopoma stevenorrisi | reverse complement strand
GCATTCCATGCTCCCCCACTAATAAAGAAAAAAGAGGAACTCAATAGTGTGGGAGCATTACATGCTCCCCCACTAATGAAAATAGAATGGGTTCATGCACAAAACCCTGTGGAACTCTGTATTTAACCTGCATGTGCATGGAAGATTCATAATTAACACTGCCACTGGCCATCACTCCCGGTTCCCGATTACACTCACCTGTTAGCACTCTCTTGATTTGATCCATCCCTTTATATTCTACCTTTGCCCGTCTCTCCCCGCCGGATTATTTGTTATGTTTCCTCCATGTTCCGCAAGTCCACAAAAGCTCTGTGTTCCCTGCCAGCCTGTCGGTCCCCATCTCAGCCGCTGTCTGCAACCCGTCTGGTCTGCCATGTTCTGTCCTGTCTCCCCTTCGCGTCCTGCGTCTGCTTGGTTTGGTCTTGTGTTTGGTCTGATCCCTGGTCTCGTTCGCTCCCAGTCTGTCTCCATCCTCCCGCCTGCCCATAGGTCCGTGTCTGTTCTGTGATGTTCACCTCTGTCATCTGGTCTGTTTCCCCACCTGGTTTGTCCCTGTGTATTTCTGCTCTTGGTAATGCTGTCCGTTTCCCTCACAGTGTGTTGGTTTACGTAGTTCGAGTACCTGTGTTTATCCTCCCGGTTGGAGTGATTTTTAGTTCGGTTTTTCAGCACAGCCTTATTCTGCCAGTTTATTATTTTCTTTATCTCTGGTAATAATCCTCAGTGTGTTTTTGGCCTCCATTGGGAGTGATTTTCAGTTCTTGTTTTCAGTGTTCAGTTCATTCAGTTTCGGTGTTCTTTCAGTTTGTGTTATTAAACTCTTGAATTTTAGTTTGCATCCCAGTGCGCCTGGGTCCTTAACACAAAACCCTAACAGTTGTACCATGGAGCAAACCTCTTCTGATTAACTAACTTCAACAGCAACAGTATCAAGTAAAGTGATCAGAAAAGGTGCAGCATTATCAACTAGATAATCAACATGTGCAGGAGTGAGATTAGTATCACTGTTCTCTTCTATGTAGGTGGATGTTAATTGGCTAAAAGATGGTGGAATCATTTCCATAAATCTAGTGACTGTATTTTCAGTTAAACGTCTACTGTAAGGGATTTTTTCATAATTGAAGTTGACTCCATTAAGGTAAATTCAAATGTTATTAAGAAATTGTCCGACAACAAAGGGTTTTGGGGAAAAACTATATAATTATCAATGTCTAATCCATAAGTCAGAACAAGATCATGGGTGTGAATATAACTGTGACTGTAAGGTTTAAAGCGCACCTTATCTGTACTAAGAACTAAATCAAATAGAAAGTCTGAGAATTCAGATAAAAACTCAGAGTAAGGGACAGGAGGACAGTACACAATAACTAATAAAACTGTTTTTTCATTTTTCCAGTTTGGACCTTAGACACTAATAGTGAGGCTCTACTATAATTTATAACTATGTTTAGATCTTGGGTCGATTATTAAGCTGGAGTTGTAGATTGCTGCAACTCCTCTGCCTCGTCCTGTGCTTGATTCACAAGTGTGGGATGCAAAGACAGGACGGGTCTGTTTGTGGTTCTCTGCTCAGAGGTTCTAGCAAGTGAGGCAAAGCAACAGTAAGAAAATCTGAGCGGTGGGACAAAACCCTCATGGCTTCAGTTCTCATTAGTCTCATTCAAGATGAGCAAGTTCTGCACAGACTCACTGGTGATCTATGGTTAGTTTCATTTGTGAACTGATGCCGAATGCTCTGGTGCCATGCATACATAAGTAACAGTGTCAATAATTGGAGCCCGGGGCTGCACTTGCTCTCCACCGACTGCAAGACCTGATCAAGTTCCGATTGGCTCAGGTCTTGGCTCAACAACATGATGTTTTATAGAAATGTTCCCTCTTTTTTGTACTTGTACTGTAAATATTTAGATTCAGATGAGATTAAGGTGGCGAAGTCAGGCCAAAGTCAAACAGATTTTGTTGTCTCGAACCTGTCTCACTGAGCTACTGGCTTGGTCTTGTACCTATTAAAGACCGAGGTCCCAGCCCCAGGCCAGTCACAATAGCGTGCCCGTCTCTTTGAGAGACCCAAATCTCTCCAGTTAAAGGTCCAGTCAGGGAAGCATGGTGACTCATTTCTGACGGACTCGTCAGTACAGTGAGTAAAGCCTGACGGTGCAAGAGGAAAACTGGGGTGCTGCTGCTTCTCCTGTTCCTGCCTCCCAGCGGGGCAACATCGAGGACACATAAACTAGGCCTCTAGAGACTCACCTGTCACCCCCAACCTCCAGTATTTCCTCTTGAGATTTTCAGAAGCTGCGACCCTCTGCCTCCCCTTCAGAGGGACCTGTGGTTCTTTTCCGAGACTGTCAGCCACCTGAGCCTCTATGGCTCCCATTCTTGGCCCAACTGCCTAAGCATACCATATGGCTCCTGTACACTGGGATGTACACCTGAGCTTTGGCACAAGCTCCTGTGCTTGGGCCGCTTGCCTAAGACGCTAAAAGATCCATGTGTGCTGCCTCTGAACTGTCCACCTGAGGTTCTGTTCCCATCTCTCCAGTGCTTCCACATGCCCCCTCAGTGTGTTTGTTTTTTTAATTAAATATTTGGGCAAATACTTGAATTAGTCATGTATTTTGATTAGAGTGAACACTTAGGATTGGATAGGTTGGCACCAGCACTCTTGAGTTTGTGAACCACTGTTCTAGAAACATAATTATGGTCTGCTCACCAACCACCTCTTGAGTGTGATGGGATTAATATTGAAGTCTCTGACCACACCAAGGTCATGGTACATATGTTCCAAACAGCTCAGCATCTGAAGGAACAAGAAACCATGATGTTTTTTTGTTATTTGGAGAGAACCCTTTAATCACACAGAACCTTTTACACACAAAATTAAAACAAGCTGGTTTTGACCGCTGCTCTGTTATGTCTATGAACAAAAGAATAACAATATATAATAAGTATAAGGACTTTATTATGTCATAATTATAAAAACAAACTAGATAAAATAATTTTCACTATAAGTTATGGCCTTTTACGTGAGAACACTAAAACTTGACTCAAACTGTGTTTAATACTAGTTTGAGTTGCCACACCTTGATATTGTAAATGAGACTCAAGTTGTGCAGCCAGCTTTCACTGACAATCTACAAACCCTATATTTCAATGGCGTTACTGTCCAGATATCAGTTTAAGAACCAAGCTCATCCTGCTGCAGCTCAGAAGCATAAATTAATGACAGATTAGTTCAGTTCAGCACCTCTAGCTCACAGACGTTGTAAATATTCTCACCCACAACATATCAGAAGGTATTTCAAAGAAGGTTTCAATGAAGTGGAGTTGTCTTTCGTGAAATTGTTGGACTAACAGAACCCTTTATTGGAAGTCTGAATAAACTCACTCCTATAAGTTGGGTGATTGGGTGCTGCAGTTTATTATGCTGTAGTATCTCACTCAAGTTTGACATTTTATTTGCTCTGATTCAACATCATTGCTCATTAAAATCCAGGCACTTTCATCTCTAACTTGACTAGTGCCATTCTAATAATGTCATTTGCCAGCAGGTCGTGTCAGGTAACTCACACTGAAAACACAACTTTTCTACAGTAATCATTATCATAGCCTTTGAAGAAAACGGGGATACTATTAGTAGCACATTGATTAATTGATATTTACACCTTCATCATTAGTTAATTAGTCAATAATTATTAAATGCATGCTTGAAAAATGAACTAGTTAATGTCTCACCTCATTGGGCTCCCACTGCCAAGCATCAAATGTAGGCAATCTAAGAGCTTCTATTGTCTCTTTAGATAGATGATACTACACAGACACACACAAACAGGGAGGGCAGCAGGACAGACAGCCACAGGGGGAGATAAGAAAAAAGGAATTGTGTGTGAGATGGGTTCAGCTGGCTTCTCAGCTTTAACTTGTTGGGCTCCATTGTCTGGTCTGTTGTAACAGCATGTAATGCAGGCAACAGAGCTTGTTGACTCGTCTGCCACCGCATGGCACTGAGGCCCACCATGCATTAAGTGTTACGTGTCATTTTGTGTTCAGTAATTTACATATTAGAATTTGAGTTTAACAAACATCACTGCCAGTTACACTGAAAAAAGCACTAGCTGTCAGCAGGTAAAGGATTTATATGGATTCACTGGTGTGTTCTGAGTTTTTCTGAGTAGAGGTGACGTGATCTCCCATTGACCTGGTGTATTCCACTAACTGATTTCTGGTAAGAGACTAGTTCTAAACCTCAACAGCCCGTATAAAACTGTCCAATTACATTCCTACAACTGTCACGTTTCCTCTGTGTTTGCAGAAAATCAAACAATCAGATTTGGTTTGGTTTTTTAATACATGAGCATGTGAAGCCACACACTAAGTTAAACCTGTTTCCTGGAACGAAAGTCGAGGTGTGGCATTTCTTAGTACACCTAACATCTGCAGATTCCTAGTAGTAGAGTGAACAGTGTGTGAGACTTTCTAGGAAAGCCTTACCTTGGGATAGGAAGGAATGTCTCTACGAAGAGTCAGCTTCTTATAGTCTTCCACAAAGTAACTAAAAGAAAAAAAGCTTGACACTATCAAGAAAGAATATACACTATTAATTATTATTCACTACAGCTACCAGTGACACAGATTGAGTGTTTAATTTCTGCTTATTTTCACTACTTATTATAGTAGCTGTTATTTTCACTACTTATTATAGTAGCTGTTGTCATATTTTCCAACTAAGATAGTTGGTACAACCTGTTGTTTCTCATTGTCATCTCCTCATGGAGCTTCTTGATGTCGTTGCAACATTTCTCAATCTCCACCACCTTCATTTCTTCCACTGTAGGAAAACACATTGAGAATTTGTCAAACATGAATCTTAGTTGATAGTTTTTTTGTGACTTAAAGTAAAGGGAACTAACAGATATTTTTATCTATTTAACTGAAACTGCTGAGGCAATGTTAATGGCCTTGCACTTAGTGGCACTCATTCTTCTGGTGGCACCATTTGTGATTTTAGAGAACATGGACTGGCATGAAATGTGCTCCAAATGATCTATTTCTCAGGGTGTGGACTACATTTACTTTCATTAGCTAATAGAAGCAGGTTCTTCCCAAGGTGAGCAAAAGTGACAATGACATGGAAGGTCCAAGATTGGAATATTTGTCCAGGCTATAGTTAGTCATTTCTTTAGGTGTGAAAGTGGTTGAGGCCATACAAAACGAAAAAATGAAGAGAAAGCATGTGCAGCTATAGATGTCACCGTGCTTTAACATGTAAACAATCTTCAAAAAAATAAAAAATAATTTTAAATAGTGTCACACATTCACTTGAGTTCTGTCTGATAAAGTTGAGCTACTACCACTGCCAGTAGTGACTGTAAATTATATTTTCCTGTCTGGACATATCATTACTTACTGATTCCATTCAGTACTGCAAGAATTTATACTCAAGCTGATCCACTGTCTCTCTGAGGCCACTGCTGCTATTTACTCACCATTATCTATCTAAACTTGTCTCTAATTTCAAATACTCAAAGTTTTGACTTATGGAGTAGAAATTGATCATTTAATAGTTTTCCCCCAAACCAAATAACAACAAATCCCGGGTTTCTCTTCAGCCCAGTAGCCAGGCTGACAAAAAAGTAATAGCTTTGTTGAACCTACAATTCCGTCAGTGATGACTTCATGATTTATTTACAAATAAAATTAGAACTGTTATAGAAAAATTTGCAAATCCTACAATTGGCATGGACAGACAAACTTGTCCAATAGCTATAGAATTGTAGACCTCAGTCTTACTTAAGACTGCTTCTTTCCTGTAGATCATAATTAATTACAATAAATCATAGTACAGAAACAGCACTTTACCAATGATCTTCTCTTAGCCTCCGACAGGCAAGGTCTCTCTGTACGACAAGAGATTAAAGGAACAGCACTAAGCTGGTTTAAATGTAATCTATCATATAGATCCCAGTTTGTTCAAGTTAATGATGAATCTTTCCTGCACATGCAGGTTAGATACGGAGTTCCACAGGGTTTTGTGCTTTGACCGATTCTATTTTCATTATACATGACTCCCTTAGGCAACATTATAAGAAAACACTCAATTAACCTTCATTGTTATGCAGATGGTACACAATTATATTTGTCCATGAATCAGTTAGGGAAACTTCATGCTTGTTAAAAAAACATAAAGGCCTGAATGTCCTGTAACTTTCTACTTCTCAAATCAGACAAAACTGTGGTTATTATATTTGGATCCAAAAATCTCAGAGACACGGTATCTATTCAGATTGCTACATTAGATGACTCTGCACTAGCCTCAAGTACTACTGTAAGGAATCTTGGAGTCATCTTTGACCAAGATATATAATTTACCTTCTAAATCCTTCTCCTCACATATAAAGTGCTAAATGATCAGGCCCCAACATACATCAAAGGCCTGATAGAACCTTATTATCCCAGCAGAGTACTTTGCTCTCAGAGTGCTGGTCTACTTGTGGTTCCTAGAGTTTCCAAATGTAGAATGGGAGGCAGAGCATTTAGCTATCAAGATCCTCTCCTGTGGAACCAGCTTCCAGTTAAAGTTCGGGAGGAAGACACCCTCTTTACCTTTAAGACTAGACTTAAAACCTCCTTTTTGATTAAGCTTATAGTTAAAGATGGATCAGGTGACTGAACCATCCCCTAGTTATGCTGCTATAGGTTTAGTCTGCTGGGGGATGCTTCCCGATACACTGAGCTCCTCTCCTCCTTTTCGTCTCTGTCCACTTTATGACCTCATTTCATGTAATAAACGTTGTTTCTTTTCTCTACCCTTTGTGCTTCGTCCTCACTTGTCTATCACTTTCTGTATTTCTCCTCAGGTATCCTCAACCTTGAAGCTGTAGTTGCTGGTCCAGGCAACCTGCCCAGAGCTTCGCATGCTGTTCCTTATTGTTGTTGTATTGATCTCTATTGCCTGTCGTTTGTTTCTCTCTCCTCTGTCCACTAACCCCAACTGGTAGAGGCAGATGACCATCCACCCTAAGTCTGGTTCTGCTGTAAGTTTCTTCCATTAACTGTCGCCTCAGTGCTTGTTCAAGTGGGACTATTGGGTTTTCTAAATTACTTTTGTACCTATAATGTTTAAGGTGTTAAACAAGGTCTACAAAGTACGTAAGGTGGTAAGGTCTCCAGAATAATCAGCACTCAAATGTTCTATATATTCTGATTTATTTAAAAATCTATAAAAAAGAAAAAAATCTATCTACCTTCAGTCTGCAGAGATGTCACTCTCCCACAGTACATTTTGTGTGGAGAAGGAGTTCCCTCAAGCTCTGTGCAGGTCTTGCTGAGAAATTAACAGAGATCACCCAATGAACGTGCAGCAGCCTGTATAAGGCATTGAACATTACTATACTATTGCTATACAGAACTCTGGACTCTCACTGTCATGTGTATATCTGACTGTGGCCTCCTCTGTCTGTCCCTGTCCTCCTGACTCTCTCTCTCTCTTTCATCATTCCACCTCTCTTAAACTGAAAAGCTCTCCTCCAACAACTCTTCAGCTCTCATCAGAATAGGTGACCATGGCAACCGAAGTGATGAAAGGATGCAAATCTGTGTGGGCACCTCACCGTTGCCGTGGGACCAGGTATCCAGGCAATTGGCATGCTTGTGTCAAGTGGCTGTGTGTCAGATATGAAACTACTACAGTGCTGCCAGTCAGAGAGAGTAGGTACGAAAAATCTGTTTCAGGAATAGAGAAAAATGGTAAAACTGGAAGAAGTAGTTTTACTGTACTTCAAACCTGAGTGTCCTTAACTTGATATGTCTTAAGTCTGAATTTTTGACAGTATCCCAGTTGAATTGGCCAAAATCACAAAACTAAATGTTTCTTCTAATATAATTCATTTAAAAAGTGATCCCACAATTCACTTTTTAAAAATGCAGTTCATTATAGTTTTATATTTCTAATCACGCTTGCCAAATTATTCTAGATAGTTTCTCTGAGATGGTGAGTATTTCTCAGCTAAACTAGCGGCAGGCCCCTAGTGGTGGTCAGCTACACACATTTATATTCCTCATAGAATGTGTCAGCATTTAGTACCACCAAACCATGCAAACTTGACTCATGCTGTTAGTGGCTCTACACATTTGTTGCTCTGAACATGTCCTTTTCATGCATCATACCATTAGGGTAAGATCCAGCAAATATTGACGTTTAAGCCCGCTTGGATAAACACTGAAACATATTGACCTCACAAGAAGGAATTCTAGTTTCCAGGACTGAACTGAAAAACAAGGAAGGCGCATCACTCTGCAAAATAGAGGAGCTACTTGAAGCAGACACAAATTAATACCAGTCAAATTTTTGTCCAAAGATGCATCTGTCTGTGCTAAGTGTATGACAGACAGCAAACAGTTACACATGCATAGATTTCCTCCGTGTCATGACAGAAATGAAGTTTACAGTATCATCAGGATCACTGAGGTGTGATCGCCTGTAAAACTAAAGCTGGGACAAACTGCTTCTTAAATAACGGAGATTTAATCGAATATTGTCTTAAATAGACACATGTTGAATGTTCTGCACTTTTATACATATACTGTACAAACCACTTTACACTGCTTCTTATTTATCCAATGACACACACCAATCGCAGAGCTGATTGCATGCAACAGCTGACCTTACACATCAGGGGCAACTTGGGGTCTTAACATGTCTTCTGAAGATATCAAGATATTTTCTAGAGAAAACCAGGCCATGTATATCTCGGGAAATCGGCATATTTATCCTGTTATCTTTTGATACCCTTGGGCTTTCAGTATTTGATCACAGGGTGGATGCTGCTGGTCGATTTTAAAAACTTCTGGTAACGTGTTGTAATGCGTGTAGATTCATCTTATCTAATCAGATCCTCAATTTAAGCTAACAAGAGTTCAGATGACAGGCATTGATAGTATGCATTCACCTCTATACTAATATACACTGCACTTTTGCTGTTTTTTTTAAATTGTACTCAATAAATATGCAGAGCTTAACACAAAAATGCAACTATTTTGACCCATCCATCACCGAAAGTGCCAACAATGGGCATGTGAGCAAACCGGAGCTTGGGTCCTGCTAACTATCACCAGTGCTGTGTCTGCCCTAGGATGTACGCTAAATCCCGAAAGGAAATCATATGAACCTTCTTAAAGGCGTCACATAATTGTTTTGCTGTTTATATTCTGTAAGGTCTTAAATAAGGCTGTTAACTTGCATTAATTATTGTGAAAAGTTTAATGCATTAGGAAAATTTAATGTAGATAATGCAGTTTTTGATTTCCTGTTATTTAAGACCGTAATCCTTAAACTCGTTAGCAGCTCAGAAGGGGTGTCAGCATTGCACTATGCCGGTGTTTGGCCTGCCGGAAATGATTAGACGAAGAAGAAGAAGAAGAAGAAGAAACGCTACTACTTCAGCTAAAAGCTGCAAGCATGGACAAGAACTGACTTTTGAGTGAAATGTTTTACTTTAAGAAGTTGCCCGACGGTAGTGATGGCCAGATGAAGCCTTGTGAAGCTTTGTAGTCTCGCAGCCAATTGGTTCGCTAAATGGTTCATTTCTCAAGGCCTCATTTCTGGCTTCATGTGCTCACAACCCCCCGGCTGGTCAAAGACAGTAATGCAGGCAGATGTGTTCCTGTTCTTGAAATCTTTCCACAGTTTGGCATGGGAATAAAAAGTGCCAGGGAACTAAGTGTTGTCTTTGTGTATCAAGTTATCATGACATTAGTTTTATGTGTGAAGTTTCTAAATCGAACTGAATAAATCCACTTAATATTTATGTGTCTTTGAGACCGACACCATACAACTTGCGGGGAAACAACAAGCAACATACGTCATTGAAGCAAGCCTCGATACACGCTTGACAATATGACAATAGGCTTGTGAGAAACACTTACGCTCGACTCTCTTCTCCAAGATGGCGAGGCGGTTAGTGACTTAGGTCTTTAGCTCATTAATCTTGAACGCCCTGCAGACAGATAGCAGGCAGAAGAGCGACAGTGAGGGAAAAATGAGTAAAGAGAGAATGAAAGCGATCTGCATCTGATCCAACTGCCTAAAAAGCACTTCATGATGGATTACCTGCTTTGTAGAAAAGTGGAATTAATAGTTGTGTTATTTTTACACACACACACACACGTGCGTGTGTACACACATACACATATATATATATATACAATATATAAAACGAGAATGTTCATAATCAGTTAAAACATTACGTATAAATGTTCCAATTTTAATCTTCTAGTCTCATTTTTAGATGTGAATAAGCAAAGGACTGATTAGCTGATTAGTCACAAAAAGCTTCTAAAGTTTAATTATATAATATCATATATATATATTCGTGATGATGTATTATGTGTGTATCTCAAAAAGGTTTATCCAATAGCAACTGGACTTGTTAGGTTTCTTGACGACCCTTCCATTCAAGAGTGCTTTCTCAAGTCTGACTGAACTCAAGTCTTTTTGCCAGGAGCTCAAGGGCAGACAGTCTCGGCCGCGGAACACGTCCGGGCGGCCAGCTACCCGCCGATGGAAGGAACGCGTGGGGGGGGGGGGGGGGGGCCACAACAAAGGGCGGCCCCTGCCCCCGAGGGGGGTTTTTTGTTTTTTTTTACCATTTACTCTTCGGGGTTCGATTTCTCGGTCGTTCTTTTGGCAACCAAACAAAACCAAAACACGAATGGCCCGCACGCGCAAGAGATCCTGGACCCGTCGCATCGATGACGGCGACCGCGGCGGAGCGCGTGAAGAAGAACCGGAGGAGGACATAGGAGGACAGGGAGAAGGAGGAGAAGGAGGAGAGGGAGAAGGAGGAGGGGGAGGAGAAGGAGAAGGAGAAGGAGAAGGAGGAGGAGGAGAAGAAGAAGAAGATGAGTCTGAAGAAGAAGCTTTAGAGTCTGAAGAAGAAGCTGAAGAGTCTGAAGAAGAAGAAGAAGAAGAAGCTTTAGAGTCTGAAGAAGAAGAAGAAGAAGAAGAAGAAGACAGACAACCCCCGCGCGACATGCCGTGCAAATGAGGAGACGTGGCGTGGAGGTCGCGTCCTCCTCCTCCTCTTCTTCCTCCTCCCAGGAACGGGAGCGGGAGCCCACTCGCGGTGGCTCCGGCTCCGCCTCCGGCGTCGGGCCCCACCCCCGAAGTCGCGAGAACGTGCGTCGACGAGCTGTCCTTGTTCCTCGCCTTTCTGGAGCCCGGGATCCGGGAGACGGCGGTGCGCATGCCCAACCTCGAGGCCGCCAGGAGGGAGGAGGACACACACACACATACACTCAGTCACTCAGTCACACACACACACACGCTATTGCTATTGGATAAACCTTTTTTGAGATAACCATGACCAGGATGACTAAGGTCGTGTTTGTGTGTGTTTTCTCTTTCAGGCCTTGCCGAGATTGACTGCCGGTGTGAGGATTGCCTGGCGTGACTGGATGAAGCGTACGGACGACCGGGCTTAAGCGGAAGCGGCTTCATGACGGGGCTGTCCGGCTTTGTGTGCACATGCGGCTGTGAAACTGTCTCTGAATTAATAAAAACCACATGTTGTGGCAAGTTTACCCTTCTGTTTTGCGTTCTTTGTCATGGCCTAGGAGCCAGCCGTCACATATTGCATCACTGCAGTTACTGTAGATATGTCTGCACTGTATGTGATAAACAACTAGCAACAACATAGTATCTTATTTCCTGCTGCTGGCTTTCATTACATCCTACATCAATCATGACTGCACAAACATGGAAAAGTGTATGAAAAGCCAAAGCCAAGATGTGAATGAAGTAATAATAGGAGACCACAACACTACAAGACAGACATATGTACCAGTTGATGGGTGAAACCCTTGTAACATTTTTGATGATCCCATGAATAGCATGTATAAATCAAAGCAGTTCTCTAGCTTTGGGAGGTATGAAATATTTGTTTAAAAGGCAGAACCCATAAAATGCATTACCCAAGTGACAACAATAACATTTTTGGGTTACACATTGGTGGAGATTAAACATTTTACACTGTACAAAAAGCTGTACATAGAAAAGTCGCAAAAATAAAGACCCGACTAAAAATAAACTATAGGTATATACTATATAGGTTTACCGCGATTAACATCCTAATTATAGAAAATATGCACATGTAATATTTACATATAATGCAGTACCCACCATAAAACAAGTGCGCAAAGCTGCTACTGTGTGAACCAAGCATCTGCTTACCTTGAAAACTGCTCTGCTACTTGCGTCAGTACATTCTGAAAGAGTTCCTCTTTCTCTGAGTAGAGAGCAAGATAAACCTGTAATACATACCTAGTTACACACACCACACCGTTAACAAACTGCACTACCATTGGTCAAGATGTCTGCGTAGCTTAAATCTGTCAATCTAAAGTAAAAACAATATCAGTAGACCTGACCAAGCACATTCACTCACAGATATAAAGAAAGAGAAAAGATACAGTAAATATGCTCCCGTCTGTAGAAAACAGCTGGTAGCTTGATGTGTAACAAGCCACTTTCTGAAAGCCCTGCCATTGGCTTAAAGCTGCAGTGTTGTGGCCAAAGTTCAGCACCATGGGCCAATAAAATAACAGCTAAAAGAAATTGTTAAAAAAAGTGACAGAGGGAAGATAAGAACTATAGCTATTTGTACATTGTGTCACTCACATTTCAGGGGTCACAGGTGAGAGCAGACAAACAGTGTTGTTAAAGTGTTTATGTCTGTCACTAAGTAATATAACAATTCAGCTTGACTTAAGAGTAAACAGTGTGTGTGTATGTGTGTGGTGGAGTAATCTAATATTATTATAACCTGTGTATGCTGAATTCAGTTTTCACTGTTTTATTGATTTATCTAAGATATGTCAAGCTGGGACTACATTCCTTTGTATAAAAATCCAGAAAAGAGTAAGACAGTAAATCTAAATCTACTTGTCTCGTAACATGACTGCAGCCACCAGACTACTTCCACCTGCCCTGCACGGCCAACATTGAAAGTGTGGGCCAACAAAGAGCAGCAGACGGAGCACTGGGCAGGTTTGTAGGACCAGCTGCAAAGTAAAATCACATAACTCCAAAGTCAAGGACACAGAGGTACAGATACAGATACAGGTACAGAGAGAAAGAGAGAGTGAGGAGACAAGCCCCAACAAGGGGAAATAGAAGACAACAAAGAGTTCAGTGTATCAGGAGGGTCCCCCGGCAGACTAAATCTAGAGCAGCATAACTAAGAGATGGTTCAGAGTCACCTGATCCATCTCTAATTAAATTCAGCTTTATTTATATAGCGCCAATTCAAAACATAAGTTATCTTAAGACACTTTACAGCATAAGGTTTAAGACCTTACACATTATATAAATATATTTAGAAAATTTTAGAAAACCCAACATTCCCACTTGAGCAAGCACTAACTATAACTATAAGCTATAACTATAATAACTATATCTCACTATAAGCTTTATTAGTGAAGTGCTCTGCTGGGATAATAAGGTTCTAAGGTAACAAATACATGGACTAGTTTCTTAGCATCACTTTGCGACAAGATGCTCCTAATCTTAGAAATATTCCTGAGGTGGAAAGGCAGTTTTGGAGATTTTATTTAATGTAATGAGTAAAAGAGCTATTTAGTAGTAGTGTTCAAAGCCAATGCAATATCATAAGGTGGTAATTTGATCGGATAGCTCGTCTCTCAGGCCTTGGGGACCAAATACTTTACTTTACTTTACTTTGCTTGGCAGACGCTTTTATCCAGCTAGTGCTGGGTGTCTGGCTCAGGGACACACTTGGTAGGGAATGGACTAGGAGTCAGACTGGGATTCGAACCTGCGACCTGCTGCATTCCAGTCTGACGCTTTAACCCCTTTCTTTTTGGTGCCTGCCATTAAAAATGAATAGGAGGCAATCCATTTATTCATTGCCTTCATTCATTTTGATTGAGGCACCTATTGTTCTCCACCTCCAAATTGGTCTTTTTATTTACAGATTTATTGGTGCCTGGCATTAAAAATAAATAGGAGGCAATTGTATGGCATGGCGAATGGAGGCACCTTTTATTCTCCACCTCTAAACTAGCTTCTTTATTTATTGTGGGCGAGAATCAAATGCTCCCACACTATTGATGTTCTTCTTCTTCTTATTATTCTGCAGCCTTTTCGGAAGTTAATGTGGCCTAGACGTGTTGTCGTAGAAATTCTGTTCAAACTTCTAGAAGTGCATCTTTAGGAGATGTGGGCTATTACTTTTTAGCTTGTCAACTTTTAAACTTTTCATTTTATTCATTATTTTTCGTTTTCTTTTGTATTGTCATTTTTGGGAATCATCGTTCAACTTCTCATCAACTTTCCTCTTTTTATCGTCATCGTTTGTCGTAGAAACGTCATTTTAACTTGAAACACATCTGAAAATTTACATCCTTCTTTTATCTCTCTTACTCTACTTTGTATCTTTTTTAGTTTTTGCGTTTCAGCAGTTTAAGTTTTGTGTGATTTTTGAGCACTTTATAACTTCTCCATTAGTGTGTAATTTTCGTGCAGCTAGAGTGCCTGAGTAGGCACAGAGGTACAGATATTATAAAAATGAAATAAGAGAAGACACTAGTACGCAATACAATACAAACAATATATATATATATATATATATACATACATATATATATATACAATATATCAGGTGCATTGTGTAGAGTGATAATCATTCATCATCAGTTATAGTCTAACGGCTGTCAGAATGAATGATCTGTATTCCTTATCATTCCCGTCTGATACACATCCAATGATCCGAGAATTTTTGTCAGTTGTCAGTTGTACGTAGCCATCCTGTGAACATACATTTACATAGCTGCAGCTTGGATTTCTATTGCTATCTAGGATTTTACTTTACTTTACTATACTTTGCTTGGCAGACGCTTTTATCCAAAGCGACTTACAAGGAGCTAGCGCTGGGTTCTGCCATATAAAACAATATAAAACAATAGATATAATAGGTTCTGGCTCTGGCTCAGGGACACACTTGGTAGGGGATGGACTAGGAGTCAGACTGGGATTTGAACCTGCAACCTGCTGCATTCCAGTCTGACGCTTAACCCATTGAGCTACCAGGCCGACATTTTAAAAGATACATTTCTTTTAACCAGCTTCTAAATCATCCTTATGGTAAATTTTGCCAAAGACCTCAAGTGAACATCTAGCAGTTAAACACAGTGACTATTCGTGAACACACACACACACACACACACACACACACACACACACACACACACAGTGATGGAAATGACAATTTAAATATTCATATACATTCAAACTTTTATGTCATGGCTTTATCTGAGTGTGTTCTGGAACTCACCAGCAAGTTGTCTTCCAGACAAAGGCACCAAACGATACGGTGACCTTCAATGCAATAGGACACACACGGGTACAGTTTAGTTTTAGGAGATCACGTGTAAAGAAAAAATTTAGGACCTTGCAAAAATATAGATGTATATATAATCAAAATAATGCGGAAAACCCAACAGTCCCACTTGAGCAACA
>JAUMTR010000013.1:14520211-14562979 GCA_032270685.1 Microctenopoma stevenorrisi | reverse complement strand
ATGACAGTCTAATGTTTATCAGTACATTACAGAAAATAATGAACTTTATCACAATATGCAAATTCTTTGAGAAGGACTTGTATATGTGTAGTTCTCACGGCGCGAAGGCGTGATGGAATGATGTACGTGAGGCTTAAAGAGAGAGAGCGCCAAAGCAATAAACGCCCGTTTTAAAGGAATCGACCTGTGTCTGTGTTGTCTTGGAGAGAGCTACACTACTGATGTAGACATTTCCAGGTCTATGTGCTGTTCAGTGTGCTGCAGTTGACTAGCCTGCATACAGTAACACACAGGCCATACTGACTTGGTTTTGCACGGTTTTTGATATCTAATTCAACACGTTAAAGCACAACAAGACACGCTCATGTTTGAAAGGTAACGTAGGCTGCACTTTTCTGTGCAAGATGCTATTGCTGAAGCTACCTCACATTAAATAAAAGTTTAATAATCACTCTCTGTGATGCACACAAATATTCCAAACCATAAACTGTTTTACAGTTACTGAAAGCATTATTACAACTTACCTGCCCTTTCCAAACCAGTTGCCGATGCAGGTCACCACACTGGGCCAGCCAGTGGTTTGGACCAAGCCGTTTGCTACCTGAATCATGACAGGATAAATCACAACAATATTCACTTTACAAGCTCCGTGTTACACTTAGTGGGTTGACTGTGCACAATACTACAATGGAGGAAATAATTATTTGACCCCTCGCTGAATTTGTACGTTTGTCAAATGACAAAGAAATTAAAAGTCTCTAATGGTAGGATTTATTTTAACAGTGACAGATTTTAACCCTCTAACAAAAAAAGACTTAATACTTAGTGGCAAAACCCTTGTTTGCAAGCACAGAGGTCAAACGTTTCTTCTAACTGATGACCAAGTTTGCGCACATTTTAGGATGAATTTTGGTCCACTCCTGTTTGCAGATCATCTCTAAATCACTGAGGTTTCGAGGCTGTCTCTGTGCAACTTTGGGCTTCAGCTCCCTCCATAGGTTTTCTTTTGGATTAAGGCCTGGAGACTGACTAGGCCACTCTATGTGCCTTTGCTGTATGTTTTGGGTCATTGTTGTGCTGGAACACCCATCCACGACCCATTTTCAATTTCCTGGCAGAGGAAAGGAGGTTGTCACTCAGAATTTTACGATACATGGCTCTGTCCATTTTCCCGTTGATGCGGTGAAGTTGTCCTGTGCTCTTCTTGCTAATGGTTTAGTAGCCCATTCCAGCCTTGTACAAGTCTACAATAATGTCTCCGACATCCTTGGACAGCTCTTTGGTCTTTCCCATTTTAGAGAGTTTGAAGTCTGCTTGTTTGATTGATTCTGTGGACAAGTTTCTTTTATACAGGTGACTAGTTAAGACAGGTGTCTTTAATGAGGGTGACTAATTGAGTAGGGGTGTCTAACCACTCTGTGGGAGCCAGAACCCTTAAGAAGAAGAAGAATCCATTTTATTGTCATTGATACATTTTTACATGTTACAACAAAATTTCTTGCATTTGACCCATCCCCCCTTGAGGGGAGCAGTGAGAAGACACAGGCGGCGCTCGGAGAGATGGCGCTGGGTGTCTCGCTCAGAGCCACACCTGGTATGGGGGGGATGGGCTGGGTGACTCAGCTGGGAATCGATCCCGGGGCTCCTGCTTGCCAGCACTCTGCTACCAGGCCGCATAATGGTTGGTAGGGGTTCAAATACTTATTTCACTCAATAAAATGCGAATCAGTTTCTATCATTTAATTAAAGTTATTTTTTGTTTGTTCCATTTAATGTGCTGTCACCATTAAACCTACTGATGATAGTGTTCTGACTTTTCATCTCTTTGTCATTGGACAAACTTACAAAATTAGCAAGGGGTCAAATAATAATTTCCTTTACTGTATATGTCTAAAAGATTATTATGCATACATATGTTATCTGTAGTATTATCTGTCACTTATGTAGTAACACATCTCCAAGAGTTGTAGAGCAAGATATTTAATCCTTCCAGGAGTGACACAACAGTGAGTTTAATGAGTGTGTTGCTAGAGGCTCCACTGTAGTTCACCGACATTGTAGCTAAACATTGGCTCCATGCACTAAAGCATTATGTTGTGTCTAACCTGAGCAAATATATAGAAGCCAAGGTTGTGGATGTTGTAGATGTAACCCAATCCAAACAGGCAGGTAAAAAGGCCACTGGTCAGCATGCCCACCGTAAGGTACAGTCGAATGGGAAGGCGCTCCCCGATGATGCCACTGCGTGGGGACAACAAATAATATCCTATCAGTTGTTGTTTGTTCCACCCAGTAATAAATAGTGCTGTGTCTTGTGTGTGTGTTTTGTGTCAACCCAGTTTTCACCCAGACTTCACGTTGAACCCTGACCATCCAGAGCACTGCAGAGATTCCCACCCTCTAAGGCAATTGACTAGTGTATAGATTATTGCTCTTACAGTTTTGTTAATGTTTTTCTAAAAATATGCATGGCAGAGTTAAAAAATACAGTACTTATATATGTATACTATATATAAGTACTGTGTCTAATATAATATAGAGAGATGTATATATAAAACTGTAGTTAAGATGAAATGATTCCTTTAGCCTGAAGCGTGAGTCTTTTAAAGGTTTTACCTATATTAGTGATTATTTAACTAAGATCTTGTAACAAAGGATTTAATGTGTAAAATCAAATATCTCCATGTTCAATCACAGGCCTCACAGCTACCAGATTCTACACATAGAAAAATAAATTTAATGCGCAACATAGATAAAAGCTACTCAGTTAAGAAGGCTGAATTAATTGCTCTTATCATCATCATCACTGATTATCACTGAAGACTAAATGAAATATTCTATTGTTCAGTTTACAGTCACGTAATCTGGGGTGTTTTACTTGTACTCAAACTGCAGTGACTCAATTCTGCTACACAGAGCTATCCGCCCACCTGAGGTACATCCCGATAGCATAGGCACAGAGGAAGGAGTAATCCATGGCTCCAAGCAGCTGTTTGTAGTTGCTTTTATCTGAAAGTATAAAGAAATACTGTACGGCTCAGCACAGTGTACGAAAGATGCTCTGTTATTGGTTTTTTAAAACAAGAACAACAGAATCCTAACTACTCAGCAGATACAAACCAAAAGGCTTCCAGCTACAGTCCATGTCTGTCGGAAGAGATGTCAGGGAGGGCTGCTGGCTGCCACTGCCTGACGCCATGGTGGCTAGATCACTGACAGACGAGCAGTTCTTATGGAGCTCGCTCTGTCAATACAAAACAGTGAGTGTGTAATTGCATTAACCATAAAACACTGAAAGAGAAAAAAAAAACATGCTTCTGAGATGTAAACAATCCCCATAATCCTGTGTGTCTGACTGCCTCAGTCTGTTTTTTAAAACTAAAACAGTCCAATGATAAGACACTTTCACACAATCACGTGCCCTAAAATAAGCTCAACCACGCTTTAAATCCATTCTATCGTAAGTAACTGAGAATGTTACCTTGACAATGCTAATGGGTTTCCTGGAGAGGTGGAAACTGGTATAGAGCAGGAAGGTGAGGATGAAGGTGAGAGCTCTGTACCTGTAAAGAGAAAACACAAAAGGGACAACTGAGGGACACACTAGAACTAATTAGTTCAGAAGCACCTATAAACTAATGAAAACTGCACATACCATTTTAAAATGGACTTGATGAAACAGAATAGGCCACAGACTTGCATATAGTGTTTTACTGATATGCTTGATATCTTTCTAATAACCAAACATGTTAAAACCACAGCAAACATCTGCTGAATTTTCTTCACAAACATTACTCCTAACCATTCTGCAGATGCATGGTTCAAGTCACACAGGCGTTTTAATTTTACTGTGACCGACACTGCATTGTCTCTGAAAGCCTTTGGCAACTGTCAAGCGAGCCTTTGTGTTCTTTTTGGTTAGCAATGTTTTTTTATTGCTCCCATGTATGCAATTGTTGTCCAGTCTCTTTCTTATTGTTGAGCCCTGAAAACTGACCTTAACTGAGACAAGTAAGGCCTGTAGATCTTTATATGTTGTTCTGTTTTTTTATAACCTCCTGGGTGAGTTTTTGGGACTCCTCACCTTAAAAATATATTTGTAGCCCTTTCTTTGGGAAATACTTCACTTCTCATCTGTTGCTTTTTACTGGACAGCAGCTGATGGACTGATAATGCTAATCCAGACATAATGTTACTGTATTATTGTAAAGGCTGTGCACAGAGGTAACGCGAATAACATTTCCAGGATATTGTAATTAGTTTGGGGACATTAGGAAGTTGTATTGTTCCCATTAAGCAATAAGCAAATATAGAAAACACATGTAATCACAAACCTGAATGTGACGCCTTAGACAACAGAGAAACACATTTTGAAACTCTTCAAACATAGGGCTGTATAACGTATGACTGTGGTAATAACAATACATCAAATATCTGATAAGACTCCTATTTTGCTCACATAAGGACTATAAAAGTAAAAAGTCTATAAAATAAATAGCAGCAGAGACATGCAGTGAACAAAGGTCAAGAGGTTCGCTGCTTAGCTGTGACAGCAGCACCACAAAACACAGCAAAGAAAACCTGACAATGATAAACATCAGTGTATTACATAAGAATATTACACCAAAACCTGAAATGATAACAGCAATGATATGTGTCAGTCTGTTTTTCCCTGTGTGTCGCGTGTTAATGAGGACCAGGACTGTAATCGTCAGCTGGCTGGAGCCTGTCAACTGACATTCTGCAGCAGGATGGTCTGCAGCAGACACTGCAAAAAGACTGAGGAGGATGTCTGAGAATAGCTAGTGGACACAATGCAGCTGATAAAAAGTTTCAATTAAATATATCATGTAGAGACACACACAGTGATATTTGAGAAGTGAAACGAAGTTGAAAGGATTTACAGATAGTGTGCAATAATTGTTTAAACAACATTAGGCAGGTGCATAGATTTGGACACCAAAAAAAAGAATTAACTCAATATTTAGTAGATCTTCATTTTGCAGAAATGACAGCCTCTAAACACTTCCTATAGCTTCCAATGAGAGTCTGGATTCTCGTTGAAGGTATTTTAGACCATTCCTCTTCAGAAGAATAAGAAGAATCCACTTTATTGACATTTATCAATTTTTTACATGTTATAACAAAATGTATTTCCTGCATTTGAGTAGAATCCAAATGTCCCTCAACTTTGACAAGATTCCCAGTCCCTTATTATACAGGAAAATCATGAAGATTAACAAGGTTGCCCAAACTTTCGCACCCCACTGTATATCTGGTCAAGAGATGTATCTGTGCCACCCCACAGTAGAACCAGATTTCTACAAGTAAAATAAATGATTTATTTATTAAACTGGAAATAAGAGACTGGATAGATGTTCACCTCTTTAAAGTAACTCATCTGAGTATCAGAAGCATAAAACCTGAGGGCCAAAACCAATTTATTTTCTGTTTTATATTTTAATGATTTTATATTACTATTTAGTGACGTGTCCTCACTATCTCACTTTGACACAAATATATTTGTCAAAAATAAAAAAAAAACTATTCAAGTGCTCCGTTTAATACTTTCAAGATTTAATATTCAAAACACTTTATTAATCCCAGAGGTAAATTGATTTTTTCATGAGTAAAGTGAATTTAAAGTCAATACATTTGAATAACTGGGAATGTCAGACATCCCAGCTGACCAGTTGATCTGATACATTTCCCACGTCACAGACAACCTGAATATCTGGTTTCTACAATAGATCAGGCATTTAAAACTTCCCACCCACACATGCAGGAACTTAGTTTCACTGTCAAATATTAGCTTGTAGTTCACATGGGGGAATAAATACTGACACACACGTAGAGCCCGACAGACAGGTGGATTAGCTGTACACACAAAGACAAGTATGCACAATAGACCTTGATTACATATGCATTACACCTCTAGGATTTCCACCACACCTGGCATTATCACAGGCCACAGGGGAAAAAAATCTATATCTGTACTGTTTGTTTTGCAGCCCAGTAAACACTTTAACATATAACATGTTGTAATAACAACACAACTGGAACAACAATCTTTTTCTTTTAGCTGATTCTAATTCGCTGCATTATGTGAAATCACATAGCAACAGTGTGATCCTGCCATTGCCAAGGTAACAAGTACTGTATTTACAGAAAGACTATTGGATGGAGGAAATGTTCGCAAATGCAAACAGACTTGCTGTCAATGGCAAACTAATCACATCTCCATGTCAGAAATGGAAACTCATACAATGTATTGGAGAGTGTGTTAAAATTCAAAGGAAATACAAAAACAGACTTTGACTTACCACTGATCCCTGTCGAAAGAAACCAGCAAGCGGATACCAGGAGGAATGGGGGCCATGTTTAGATGCAGGTGTTGATGATTAAAGTGCAGGTGATGTGGGCTCTAGCTGAAGAGACTCATGGGATATGTGCAGACATGATGATGCTGCCTGAGCTCATTTCAACTCCAGGGGGAAGCTGCTGGGACATGATGAGCAAGAGGACACACGGCACACAGAGCTCTTGAGATGGATGGAGACGTCAGCACCCTGAGAAGACAAAAGGGGAAGATGAGTGAGAAGTACGGACACACATCTGACCTCAGGTTTGTCCAGCAGGTCACTTTAGGATATAAAACAAAGAGCCATGAACCGCGCTGACCAGGTTGAGTGGACACACGTCTGTGTGCTGGACGGGTTACAACCAGCAAATCTATGTATTTGACTCCAGAGACCTTGAGCAGCAGACCTTATAATCATCGCTAACATACGGTTGTAAATCGATTTAAAGCTTCATCATACAGTAACTTAAAAGACTGAGAAGTGCCGAACTGTTCAGACCTAATGTTCTCTGGTTTCCTCTGTGAGGTACCTTGTCCAATAGTAACTTAGTAAGCTTAGATACGTTACCGTTACTAAATATGTTAGCAGTTAGTGCACCGAGCCAGCCACATAAGACCCCCAGTGTCGCTAAAATATATCTTACCCACACGCATATATGCGTACAGTTCCACATAAGGCGGAGTTTTCTTGGCATTTCTCCGACAGCTAACGTTAGCTACCGTCAGACCACAACTCACGTTAAATCGCAGACCGTGGCTTGGAAGCCGGACAGAATTCGCTACAACCACTTGATTCCTGTTAAAGAACTCACCTCGTACTGAAAAGTCGACGGGTTCGTGGTAGTTCCAGTCTTCAGCGCAGTCACATATCCTTCACTTCCTTGTGTGAAAGCTAGCGACTGTCACCTCAAAGCTTCTCTCTCTCTGTGTTTCACACACACAGCTGGGCACGCGCCTCTCCGCTGCTCTGACGTCACTCCCGGCTCGTGGTGCACTTCACAGTTTGATGAGATCAGAGCTTCATAGCGTCAGGGAGAGTTCCAGACACTGTCCTCCCTCAGTCCCTTAGCTGCTTCCATCACCGCTTTGACACTGTCCCCGGGACCTGTTATAAAGTGAGCGAAAAACAGAGAAACTCTCTGGGCAGGTTGCTGTAGCCTTCGTCACTTCATCTCAGATGATCACACTCAACAAACGCGTTTAAAATGTCCATGATAACTTTTATGAGGAATACCCACCAATTACTCTAAAAGTTTTCCAAACACCAGATGTACTGATTTTTCCAATGTAGGCTACGTGATGCACACGTGAAACACTGTAATCCACAAAGTTCTTAAATACTTCAGGCCACGTCTGTTGCTCCACTAAGAGAAAAACTAGAAAAACTATGAAAATACTAAATATTTAACACTTATCTGCTAATCAATAATTGAAAGACTAAATTATTAAATGGCTAAAATTAGACTCTCTAGTTCATAAAGTAAAAAAATCAGTAGAAAATTTGAACAAGCTTAAAAAACCAGATTAGTGGAAAAAAGAAATGTCAGAACGTTTACTAATCAAAGAAGTTGATGGGTGGTTTAGGCAATCTGACAGGAAATTTCTGTAGACACTTCTGGGAAGACATAAGAGTAATAATAATTTAGTATTAAATAAAGTATTGGCACTGTCATCAGCCAACTAGCTGATGACTGAAAATCCATGTCTCTCAATGATATATGGCACAGCAATCACTGGAAAGGTTTCAAAATTCTTTAATGTTCCCCAGTTACTACTAAACGTTTTCTGAACATGACTTGCTATTGAAAGACATTCATAATATCCCAAATATAAACGGAACGGAAAGGAACAATTGAACACATTCCTATAGCCATGTGACCCACATCTCTAGACGTCACCATTTAAACTGATGCTCTGCAGGATAGTGGCTTCAGGTGTCCATTCAACTCAAACATGAGGCTGAAGTGAAGAAACACATACAATATTACCACTGTAAATCTGTAAATCTTTCTTTGTGTTTGACATGATCTTGATCAACTGGAGGGTGATTCAAATATCCTCCAAATGTCCACATACAGAATCACAAACGTCAGAGAAGTAGCATGCCACAGGAACCTCTCACCACGTGAAGATCACAGTACCCTGAGAATCCATTAAAAAGTAGTTGGCCTTCTGTGGCTATGGAACATCTAAGACAGTATTGGAACAGTCCATGATTTACAGTATAACATGGTCGACTGATGAATTTCATTAGAAGTTCATTACCTCTCAGTTTCTGCCTCTCATTTATCTACCTCCTGCTTCAATTGTTGCTTAGTGTTGATTAATGGGGGTTTTAAAGTTCTCACATTCTGATGCTGAGTTGACCAAAAAAAAGTCTGACCAGGTGAAGTGTGTTAGTCTAAGGGGTGCATGGCTGTGGATCTTTGAATGGCTGTTTGGCTAGTAAGAATTCTGAGAAATAGTCAGAACTAAAAAATATTTTCATGGTGGCCCAAATTTTCTTCCGTAGCCTTTAGTTTTTTTTAGCCATTATTAAAAACCCGCAAGCACAGTATAATGTAGACACATGCTCCTGCCGCTCAGTGGCGCAATGTTTAAACACGATAGATAGCGCTCGTTGACGTCATCAGTCTGCGCCGTGCGGAAAACGTAGAGGAACGTGAGCCTCCACGTGAAACGGTGCGAACATGGCTTCGATTCAGGAGCCAGAGGTCCAGTTCGCGCAGAGGTTAGCCTCCAACGAGAAGCCCATCCGGACCAAGGCTATCAAGAAACTGAGGAAATACATAAACGTCAGGTCACAGAAATCGACAGGTAAGTTAGCCTGTCAGCGTTAGCAAGCAAGCTCTGGTTCATTAAGACCAAGTAAAAACCGAACTATTGTGAACTTTATGGTGGCAACCAGACAAATATGAATAACTAATATAATAAAATACCCATTGAAATGTAGCTAGTCCCAGTCAGTCACATATGTGAGTGAAACAAATATCGTCTCTAAACAGGTGTGGGGGTTTAGCTCTTAAGCTAAGTCAAGACTAAGTGTCTTGGCTTTTAGAGCACAGCAGTTCTGCTTATTTACTTCGTTACCTGAAAATCTACTTAAGTACAGTGTATGTACTTTACTTTAGTATTTCGTTTGTCTCCAGCTGCAGCGAATGTAAAAACGTTTACTGCTGGTCATACATGAACTGTGTTTAACTTTAATCTAGTTCTGCTCCGATCGATCGGCCACTGATCAGTGTCGGACGATTTCCGTGTGATCGCTGCATTTCACTGGCGATCAGGAAAGCCGAACAGCTGTAGCTCATATTTTACGTCATACAAAGGTCCTGAGTGTGGTGTCTTCTAATGTGATCTGGCCTCTACAAAAAGTCTAATTAAATAAAATTTACATGACTTCATGGGGTGGGGGTGTAATCACACCCTGAATCATCAGCGTGGGGGGTGGGGCGCCCCCCCTTGTATGGTAGGGGAAACGCATATAATATTAGGTTATGTCAGGTCTTATTCTGAAGCATTATAACTTAATACCACACATAACTCACCAATCTGTACCTATAATAAATTAGAAAATGTACAATCCAAACGATCGATATCAGTGATCGGCACGGGTGAATGAAATCCTTTACTTGAGTAAAAGTAACCAGTTGTATGAAGCTAACTTGATGAACCTTTTTTTTCTCTGCACAGATGGATTCACGGGTGATGAGCTGCTCAAGTTATGGAAAGGTCTTTTCTACTGCCTGTGGATGCAGGACAAACCACTACTACAGGTATGTTTTCCCGTGTTGTTGTCTTATTCACAAATACACACACGGTATTAAATGAAAAAACACTTATTCATAGAGTATGTGAGCTCTTTTCGCATATGCACGTCTGGGGTTATGGCAGTATGGATATTCAGTATGCAAACCAGAAAACCTAAAAAACTTTTACTAATTCTCTATATGGCATGGTAGAATATTATTATAATTTTGATTATGGTTATTACTATAATTAGTTACATGGATGCTTTAGCATATGTCCTACTTTGTTTCAGATCATGAAACAAATTTAAATTAGACAAAGTTAACCCAGGTATGTAGTTTTTAAGAAAAAACTATCCAAACCTACATGGCCTGGTGTGAAACAGTAATTGCCCCTTAAGCCTAATAACTGGACTTTGACTAGGCCACACCAAAAAGGTTTTGGAGCTGCCAAAAATTGTTTTTTTTAAGACACTCAGTGGTGGACTTGCTGGTGTGTTTTGGGTCATTGTCCTGCTGCAGAACCCAATTGTGCTTCAGCTTGAAGTCATAAACTGATGAAAGCATATTCTCATTCAGGACTTTTCTGTAGACAGCAGAATTGATGGTTACATCAATCACGGTGCAAGGTGTCCAGGTTCTGCAGTTGAAGCCCCAGGTTGTCATACTACCACCACCATGCTTGACTCTTAGTATGATCTTTTTTTGCCAGATGTTACGCCTTTCAAAAAGTTCAAAACTATTTTTTGTCAGCCCATAGAACATGTTTCAAAAATCTTCAAGATGTTTCCTGGCAGAAGTGTGATGAGCCTTTATGTTCTTTTTGGTCAGCAGTGGTTTTTGCCATGGACCTCTTGGATGTCCATTTTTGCACAGTCTGATTGGTTCTGTTGAATGAATTGTTGCTGCTCTCCTGGGGTAGTTTTTTTGGGGGGGCCTGCCACTCCTGGGAAGATTTACCGCCCTTTAAAGTTTTTTCCATTTGGGGCTAATGGTAGCTCAGTGGATTAGGCGTCAGACTGGGATGTATAAGGTTGCCGGTTTGAACCCCGTCTGCCTCCTAATCCATTCCCTACCAGGTGTGTCCCTGAGCCAGACACCCAGCGCTAGCTCCCTGTAAGTCGCTTTGGATATAAGCGTCTGCCAAGCAAAGTAAAGTAAAGTAATGGCTGTCAACAGGTCTGGCAGTAATCGGGCTGAGTGTGGCTGGTAAAGACTCGCAGTTTACCGCAGTCGCTTTTCTTATTGGAAAGAAAAGAATGGGTAGGAAAAGACAATGATAACCATCAAGTATACTATGAATCCAGGATACTGCTGCAACCTCATACACACCGCTTGCTAACTTACATTTATCCACTATTCTGTTTCATGTTCAAAAACTGACATGTTTTTATTTTATCATTAAAGAGTAAATGGCTTTAACCAAAATGTCAGGTCCCATAACCTAATATTTTGTAGCAATTGTCATTGCAATTAAGAACCTTTTGTAGCGACAGGTTTGATGTTGTGTGACAATTTCTATAGAGATTTATCTGGGTTAATAAGAATGTGAATATGAATGTTTATTCAGAATTGAGTGACAAATATAAACAAGGCTGATATCGCCAGTAAAATTATCAAGGAAAAAATGAGAAGACCTGTCAAAATCCGATGAGAAGTTTCAGTTTTAACTTAGACGTCCATCAAGGACCTGGCTCAGCATCTGGAAGCTTCTTCTTGAATGGCACGTTGGTCCTAACTAGGTTTTCCCAACACCTAAGAAACCACTCTTGGCTGTTGGGGAAACTTGTGACTGAGTTGTTGTAAAAAATGAGTGTCCTACATGACCACAAGCTAAGATTTACAGTACAGAACATGCAGTTGTTACGGGTTAGGGTCATCATAAATGATGTCGTCATTTAAAATCCACCAGATGTTGTTGTAGTTCCTTAACTGTTTATGTGAAAACAATGCAACGGACCATTTTGATTGATTGGCTTCACCAAGTGTGTCCCTGTCATAAACCCCCCCCACCTCTGCCTTCTGGTTAGATTATTAATGATTTTTCTTTAGGAGGAGATTTCAAACCAGATCTCCACCCTGATCCACAGCTTCCATGACATCGATGGACGTAAGTAGCTAAAGTGTGACATATTGATTGACTTCAGGTTCAGGGAAATTGATTACATTTCATGGCGATATGATCCCTGCAGAGTTGTTATATCTGGAGAGCTTCTTGCAGACCTTCAAAAGAGAGTGGACTGGTATTGACCGGCTGCGGATGGACAAGTTCTTCCAGGTCAGTGTAAGCATGAGCTTTACTGTGTGTTTGGTACGCGGTGGAGACCCCCCTTAATATAAACGCGTAAGGCCAGTTTAATCATGTCATAATTATTATTGTTTTATCAGATAAAATTCTACAATTCTGTTCTACAAGAAGCTCTGAAACTGAATAAAAAAACTGAATAAAACTTCATACATGATATCCGACACGTTATTTGCTTTGATGATCATGTGTAAACTTGCCAAATTAAAGATTTTTTTGTATAGAATGAACTTTTTTTAACTTGACTTCTTCTACCAAAAGGGCATTAGGAAGTGATTTGTTCATGGCCTGTAGTTACACATGTAAAGCGGTTTTAAGACAAATCTGATCCTTTTAATAATATTTGCTTCTAGTTTGAACTGTATTAATGTGAGGTTTCAATGTCTTCTTATATGTAGACAATAATAAACGTTTGGAGTTGTTGGCAGAAAATTTTGCTTATAAAAGTCAAAGTAATGAAGTACTGTCTGGTCATTCCTGTGAACCAGGACAATAACGTGTCCATACAGCAGAACCCTGCACATTGGCAGATAATATTACCAGCCGTTCATTGCTAGCTCTGCAAACACGTGTGGCACAATTAATAACCAGCTGACACAATGACAAATAAAAAGGCGTCTTTTTCTCACTGTATTCTGACAGCAGTAAGAACCACAGCTGCACGTTGTGGGCTCTGGTTTGGTTTGAGAGTTCTGACTGTAATAACATGTTGCAAACACTCTGTCTGGTAAACAAGCTGTTGGAGCAGTGTGTAGATGATAAACTGCGTATTTCAATAATGCCTTGGTTCTGGAGTTGAGCTTAATAACAGATGTGTTGCACAAAAGTGGTTTGAGACTGATGTTTAGATGTTCTCATTTATTTTTCCATCTTTAACAGCTGGTTCGCTTCATGTTCAGACAAACATTTGAGTTGCTCAAGAGGAAAAAGTGGAACAGCAGGTAATGTATTAAAAATGTCTTCATAAAACCTCTGTGATTAGCGTCGGTGTTCTGAATTGAGAACTATCTGTCCTCAGTGTGGTCGGCCAATTTCTGGAGCTGCTGACAGCCCAGTTACTGCAGAGTGGCAGCGCAGCACCCAGTGGACTGCAGTTCCACATCCTGGACCTGTACATGACTGAACTGGCAGCTGTGGGTTCAGCAGAGGTACAGGTGTTTTAGAGTTTGTATAAGTATTTTCTGTGTTTGCAGCCATGGTGGAGATTTGATGTGACGTATTCTCGAAGTTACTATAGTTCTAGAGCATGTGATTCCCCAATTGTCTATCACAGTGGTTCCCAACCTTTTTCCCAAGGGACCCCCATTTTTCGAGACAATTTTTAGATGACCAACCCCACCCCCCACCCCCTGTAACTACGCACCTATTTTTGGAGATTTCATGGCGACCCCTTGTGGGGGTCGGGACCCCCAGGTAGGGAATCACTGGTCTATCAGATAATTACCTGCTGTGCATATTCTCTTCACCCCAGCTCTCTGCGGAGCAGAACTTGATCTTCATCGACCCATTCTGTAAAACGGCAGCAAAAACTAAAGAGTAAGTCCACACCGCTTCAGAGAGCTGTATCCTAAAGAAATGTAATTGTATTCTCTTTGTTTAGCAGCAAATGATCTCCTTGACCTGTTGTATGTATTTAATGTATCAGAGGAGTTAGGTGGATCTGTTAAATTTACTCACTAACCTCTTTTCTGAGGGATTCTTTCATGGATTTTGGTTTGTGTTACTGGACATTGTTTCATTTGCTGCTTCTCTTTCTGTCTCCCCAGTCGGGTTCTCTTCAGAGCCGTCTGCGGCAGCATCTTCAGCAACATTATCGACCAGGCACCCTTTGTTATTGAAGACCTCATGAAGGAGATAAAAGCACATGGAGACTCAGACTCGGACTCAGGGCAGGCTTCTGAAGAAGATAATAAAGACCAACTGAAAGAGAAATGGAGCAAATCACTGAGCAATAAAGGGAAGCAGGTCAATGGTACGTCTTACCAGGGTGAACACTGACAAGTCTGCCATCTTTTTAAAACTGTGTGTAGTATGTAGAGAAAATGTGTTGAGGTCAGCAGGTCTCACTGAAATGATGAATGCAGTTGTGTGGATCACTGGTTTCACTCTCTAAAATGAAAATATCATGGGAGTGGATTGCTAAATGTGCTCTTCCTTATTGATGCAAATGAAATGCATGAATAAGTGTGTTTTCAAATAACGGGCGTTGTGTGTTGGTGAGGATCAGGGTTTAAACCAGAATATAGCATTTATCAAGATGTGCTGGAATAATCTAGACTAACAGAGTGTCTTTAACAGGATGTACATCAAATATGGATGAGGATGATGACTTTGGTCACTTGAAGGACTCTGGTCACTTGAAGGACTCTGACACTGAGCTGTCACATGATGAGGATGTGGGACCAGTTCTACAGGTGTAGCTTCCCCCTCTCTTGGGGTTCTAGCTTTTTTGTTCTTTTTTCTGTTCCTGCTTCAGGCAGCAAACAAACCTGTGCTAAAATGATTATGTATAGCGTGGTGTTGAGTTGTATGATGGTGTTGCAGTGTGATCAAATTAAATCAACAAAAGATTTCTGTTTAGTGATTAAGTTCAGTGTTAATAGATGACTGATTACTGTCTCAGCCTGTGGTTGTCTTTTTTTTAGCAAAACATCTTTCATCACAATAAGTTGTTTCATGCGTGTAATTCCTCAGATCTGCGACTAATGAGTCTGTTGTGGGTTTTACAGTTTGACTATTCAGCCCTGGCAGACAAGCTGTTTGAGTTATCAAGTCGTAGCAGCACACCGAGCCACAACAGACACAAACTCTACAGAGTCATCAAAGTGTGAGTGAACAACCTCAAAACTGCACAGCAGTTCATCACTATAACATCATTGTAGTCTAGTAGTTACATGTTGCAAACTATCCAGCATGCACTGGTGCGTGGGAATCCCAGAATCAGCTTTATTTACTAAGTATGCTGCGCATACAGTGGTATGATAAGTTTGAACACGTTTAAACACATGGAAAAGTCACTGAGCACCGACTGCAGCAGTGGTGTGTTAAGTTTCAAACCCTCTTGATGATACCCCTTTGCTGCAACTTATGCATCAGCAGAAAGTGATAAGTGTTTTTGTTCTTCTCCTGCTTTTCTGTGGTATTTTCACTGCACCAACAAATGATCCAGACTAAAGTGTTTTCTTGTTCTTTCTCACCTCATGTTCACTCACAGGCTTCGGGACCTAAGTGAAGGTAGGAGCTGATGCATCTCATGTTTCATACACACCTTTAAGATCTGCTGCTCTCATTCGTGTTAACATACTTACATGAAAAACATAGCATATTATTAACCACATGCTCATATTTTGGAAATCTGTGTTAATCGCAGGAGTTGGTTGTTCAGCCTGGTCAACCAGATTTCTCATGGAATTATAAACAAAACATGAGCATACATGTCATGCATTTCTGTTGTTTCTTCAGCCGGATCATATTTCACCACGCTTGTGCAGGGTTGGTCTAATCATTCCAGTCAGTGCATTAATCGTAAATAAAGAATATCTATAAATAAGGTGGTCTCATGAAAGACTTGGAACCTTATCTGAATCAGATGGGACAGTGTGGTGTCTCATGTCCCATTAGTGTTTTAGGTTGACATGTGTGATGAGTGAGAGTAAGACTCAACGTTGAAGCTGAGAGGTGTTATTTGGTTGTATCGGTTCATTTTGGACGTGAGAGCAACAGATGTTGGCCTTGAACTCAGTATTGCATTTATGTTAAAGCACACTACCAGTCAAAGGTTTGGACAGTCCTGAACGAGGGCTTTTCTTTGTACAGTTTCGTGTCATAATATGGATTCAGTGTGTAGTTGTAATGGCCGCCCACGCTGGAAAGCAGGAAATGTTGACTACCTAAATCCCCGGGCTGTGGACCGGTACCGGTCCGTGGGTCATTTGGTACCGGGCAGCACAGAGAGAATAAATAACTTGCATTACTTCCGTTTTATTTATTTCGGAATCTGAAAGATGTTTTATTTAGAAAAATTGCCGGATTCTCTGTTACATCAGTCTATGTCTCTTGACGCAGGCCAAGGTATCTTCTCTGTCATGTGATAGGTTACCGCTAAAATGAAACCCAGGAACTAGCAAAATGAGTAAAAAACAAACGTCTTTGGAAAGTTTCTTTGCCAAGGGGAAAAGGCCCAGCCAGGAGACAGAACAGGAGCCTTCAACTTCCAAGAAAAAGAAAGCTACATTTAATAGACAGTATCAGGAGTCTTACTTAAAATACGGATTTATCCAATGGGAGATTCCCTTGCCCCAAGCCCACCAAGTGGGGTTTTACAGTGACGGCGACCAAAACAAAATTATGAAGTAGACTTGACACAAGCCACACACTTCGGGTGTCACTGTCTTCTATTCCCCTGGTTGGGGCCGCCTAGTTGCAGAAAAACAAGCTCAGGGCTCCCACTGGTTCAGCATTGTGGTGAGTCAGATCTTTCATGCACTTTGTATTTGCGATGTATTTTATTTTGAGGCATGTTTAAACGTTACCATAGTGACCAGAGAGTGTTGCGGGCAGAGAGGACGTTGCTCATGTCATATTTTGTGTTCATCTTTAGAAAATACCAGTTTTCATGCAGGTCATATCATATTTTGTTGTATTTATCCGCCACACCTTAAAGGCCGGTCCGTGAAAATATTTTCTGACATTAAACCGGTCCGTGGGGCAAAAAAGGTTGGGGACCGCTGATCTACAGTTTTGAAAATGACCTAGCACTCTGGAAAAGTGTCCAGACCTGACTGGTGTCACAGAATCATTGTTCCTGTCTTTTCATCTTTTCTGTTCTTACTCCGACATCTTTGTCCTCCCAGGCATTTTTCCTCAAGATGAATATCCAGAGGAGGTCTCCACAGATGAGGATGATGACATGTTTGGTAGCAGGAAGAAAATGAAGAGAGTCACTCACGTGGAGGAGGATGAGGAGGGGGCCCCAACAGCTAAGAAAAGGAAAGGTAATAAGTGGACAATTCTAATAGTGTTTGTCTCTGCATTGTGTGGATCTAATATCTGTATTGCATGTGCAAGTTTACTCTATATGCTTATATTAAAGGTTGTTTCTTTACTTCCTGTGTGCAGTGGGGTTAAATTCTGTTCAATACTGAAGCTACTCCTGTCTTAAAGTGCTCTTATTAACTCTGGAGCAACTTTACATTTCTTGTGGGGTCACTGAATGTTTTTAACAACAATAGAGCTTTAAACTACATGAGATAAATCATGTCCCAGGTTCAACTGTTTCAAAACATGATTTACTGAAGTAGCTGTCCACAATCATTTCCCATAGAAGAGAATCAAGTATTAAAATAAAGCTGCACACATGTGATGGTGAGTGGTAATTTTGAAGATTTTAGTTTTTTTGTGCTATTTTCTCTTAATATTATCTGTACTTTTTTATTAATGAATTAGTTGTTAATTAAAATGTAGTGTTGGGTGATTGATCTTTGTCTCTATTTTCATCAGGGAAGAAAAAAGAGCCTTCCATGCTGAGTAAGCAAAATGACTTTGGACAACATGATGATGATGATGATGATGAACAAGCCGATCGAAGTACTAATAATGAAATCAAGAAGAAAAAAAGGAAGAAGAAGAAGAAAGCCGGTCTGAGTGCACATAATAAACAAAAGTCTGAAAAAAATGTTCAAAGTCAAGTTGTTAAAACTGAAGGTGATTTACAAGCAGAACATTCTGCAAAAGAAGCACAGTCTCAAAGCTCCATCTCATCTATAAAAGTCACAGAGGCAGCTACGGCACTGGATCACCAGGAAACGCCAGCCACCACAGAAGAGTTGAACCAGCCATTGAAATCCTGCATTAATGACAACAAAAACCAGTCTGAACCCGAATCAAAGAAGAGGAAAAAGAGCACTGCTGAGCCTAAACTTCAGGACCCTCCAGAGGTAGAGAAGGAAGGGAAGAGACAAAAAGCACAGTTAGAAACAGATGCTGAAGCACAGATCACGCAACTGATTTGTGAAGATATCACAACCACGACCCTTGCCAAGAGGAGAAGGTCCCTGAAGGCCAGGCAGGCAAATGGTTTAACCTCAGAAGATGATGTCTTGTTATTACAGTGTCAGGATTTAGCAGGTGGATCAACAGCTAAGCCAAGTGGCCCTAGATCCTCTGCTAGGAAGAAGAGTAAAAATAAAACCATTGTGGTTGATGAAGCACACAAGGTTGTGGTACTCAATGAGAAAACAAAGAAAAAGGGCGAGGAGTCGGAGAAGGACATGGCGCCACTGAACAAGAAAAAGAGAACGAAACCAAAAGACAGAGAGAAACGGCTGTTTCACATCACTCTGATAACACCAGCAAAGACGAAGAAAAAGTCCAGTCAGAGCAGAGCAATCGGCAATGAAACCCAGTTGCAAGTGGCTACAAGTGCAGATGATGAGGTCACATTGGATGAGCTGGATGCGGTTCCTTCCTCCAAGAAGAAGAGGAAGATCCCTGTGGTGTTTGAGTATGATGCTGATGAACTGGAGGCCACTGTTCAGGATACTGCAGAAAAGCAGGCTGATGCACAGGAGACCAAACTGGGAAATGTGAGTATGTGATAAGTTGGTAATGCTCCAGTGACATGGAGTTACTGAACTAATTACTGATTCCCCACTTCAGGATGTGGGAGGACCAGCCACAGTTCTGAGCACTAAAAAGTCTCAAAAGAAGACAAAGCGTGCCTCAGGTTCCACAGCTGACTTCATCACATTTCAGAGCAATGCCGCTGTCCCAACACCACTCTTCTGTAAGATCAAGGGAAGTCCCAGTACCCCACTGTCCAGCAAGAAGGTAACACAAAGCAGCTTAGTTCTACTGTAGCTCAATCTGTTCTGAAAGTGATAATGTTATGTACAGTAAATGTAGCGTGATGCTACTCAGCATCTAAAACTAAGGGGCTCAGTGCTGTGTCACTGAAGGCATCATGAATGTAAACACAACAGCTTGTATTTGATTGAATGATGTGAATTAATTGTGGTTAATTTAATAGATGGAGATGTGTAGGTTTGCTAAGAGCTGAAACAGTTAAGCTAAAATGAATGCACCTTGTTTGTGTGCCCACCATGCAGTCATGTTGATGAACACCAATCCAACTGTCTGCAGCATAGCTTATGCTAAACCTCGACAGAAGCCGCTGGTTGGTTGCTAACATATGGAATTTCTTTGAGTGACAACACAGCTGTCCGCGCCTGTAGGTTAAATTACCGTTTAGAAGGTTGGCAGTACTGATGCCAGTGAATGAGTTTGTTCTTTGAAGCCTCCCTCATGCTGATGTTGGATGTAACTGCTGCACACAGGGGGAATTACAGCTACGTCTGCCTCAACAAAAGAAGAAATGTAGAAACTAAGTGTTCACTCCTGCCGAGTGTGAATTTTCTGTGTTTTTCTTTTGTAGAAGAGGCACACTCCCGAATCCAAGAAGGTGACTTTTGGTCTCAAGAATAATAAAATGGCTGGTAAGATACTGGATGTATTGTATTTCTTATTTCTAATAAAAGTATGTTACACAAGCAGTTGTCCCTATGACCAAAAACATTTTCCAACTAAACCTGTCCAGAGAAACAATGAAGCTTTTGGTTTTATAGCATGATGGAGTCTGTACATTCAGTTTCATTTTTTCTTTAACTTGTGCAATCAGTGCATAACAAAATAAAGCCTAAATGGTCTAAGCTCAGTAATTGCTCTTTGTTAGATTTTCCTGTGAATCAACTTTTAAAATTTGACTGCATAGATTGAAGTTTGAATTCTAGGTGAAGGCATGTTGAAGCGCAGATCTTTCAGCTGTTATCGACATTCTCTTGAATTAATTACCTTAGAATGACTCTAGTAAACTATGTAAGTAAATGTCAACGTGTTCTTTTTATTGGGCATGTCATTGCAGAGTTTAGAAAGACGGATCGCAGTCTGCTGCTGAGTCCAGAAGGGTCATCACGAGTTCCCTTTGACCCAAAACAGAAACCCAAGTTTGGAGTCCTGAAGTCTCCCCCTACGCCATACCCCAACAGGAAGGCAAGCTCAAATGCTGCAAAGAGCACACCTAAACGACAGCCTTCAGCAGCAGACTTCTTCTAACATCCCACACTGACAGAACTCTAAAGTAATTGACTGATGGAAACCCATCCTGTTTTGGAGTGATATATATGAAGAGGTATTTTTGTTTAGCTGATATCAGTGTTGTTATTGGACATTTTAATAAAGATGCTCTTTCTGCTTTTTCGAGTTTTATTAAATGTGCAGTTTGTATGTTAACTTTTATACATAATGAGTTTAGAATGTGGGGATGTAAGGATGGGTTAAGCATCAGACTGGGATGTAGAAGGTTGCAGGTTCGAACCCCGTCTGATTCCTAATCTATCCCCTACCAGGTGTGTCCCTGAGCCAGACACCCAGCGCTAGCTCCCTGTAAGTCGCTTTGGATAAAAGCGTCTGCCAAGCAAAGTAAAGTAAAGTAAAGTAAAGTGATCTGTGTTACCTGCTGTTCTTTTCTCTCTCTCCTCTGTCCACTAACCCCAACCGGTCGAGACAGACGGCCGCCCACCCTGAGCCTGGTTCTGCTGGAGATTTCTTCCTCTTAAAGGGACTTTTTCCTCTCCACTGTTGCTCGCTCAAGTGGGACTGTTGGGTTTTCTCTGTATATATTGATATAATGTGGAGGGTCTTAAACCTCACACTGTAAAGTGCCTTGAGATAACTTTTGTTGTAAAATGGCGCTATATAAATAACATTGAATTGAATTGAACTACACAATGGCTGAAACACTCATTATAGTGATATAGATATGTAATATACTATATATAATATATATATATATTGTATATATGTGTTTTGTATTGATATAGGAGCAAAATCGAATTTATAATTTTCCGTGTGCATCTGCACAACACAAACTCAGAGAAGGTGGTCTTCCCCTAGTGGCTATATGTTCTTGTTGCGTGGTCTGTATCCCCTTCCCGACAGTCAGATATCTCTCTCTCTCTCTCTCTCTCTCTCTCTCTCTCTCTCTCTCTCTCTTTTGCACACATCCACATACACTTTTTCTGCTGAGCTCCCAAATACACTGAGTGTGTCAGAGCTAGATAGCAGCGGCAGTAACTGGGACTGACAGATATTCCTCCGTGGCCAGTTCAGAATTTGGGCAAAGAGCCCGAAGCACCTGCTAGCAGGCTGCAACGTCACAGCAGTTGTCACTGGCAATCTCATTTTCCTGTTGAAACAGGATGTATGTGGGAAGGTGTGTGCTCGTGTTTGCCTTCTAAGCAAACCACATCTATCAAAACTGGCTAAATAGTACATTCCAATGAAGTTGTTGCTGGAGTTTGAAAATTATAATATTCTGATAAAAGATTAAAGGTTCATAGATTCCTGTAGATCTTTATTGATCTCTAACCATGTCACGTTGTTTTCATTTGCTGAAGATTCACTTAGTTGAGGTTCTAAATAGATTCTTGACCTTGCAAAAAAGAAACAATGTCTTCAAAGCATCTGTTTAGTTCTGGAGATTTTGATCATATTACACCATTTCCATTAGCGGCGCAGTATGTTTTTGGGACTGTACTGAATATCAATGAGCACTTCAAAAACTTTCTGTCCATTCTCGCAGTTTGACCTTGGATTTTGATTTCATCCCTGCACAATCACATCATGCCTACCACAACAAACCCTATCGTTAGCTAGGTGTTCACATTTTAAACTAAAATAATACCATTCATATGCTTTGTGTTCCTAGTTTATTTGATTCAAATTTGTTCTCAAAAATCCTGAGAAACCTTAAGTGTACCAAATTACAACAAAAACACTTCTTACTCCATTCTTTGCAAGGTCAGGACCTCACAGATTTATAGAAAAAATAAAAAACTTCAACAAACGATTCTGTGGATTGTATAAGTGGTAGGATGTTCCTACATATTAAGCCTATATTACAGTAGTATATTTGTACAGAACAGCAGGGCTCTTGAGATACCTCACGTTGCCGGAGGTGGACAGCTGCGCGAGGGTTTATCTTCCACTAATTTCTTACATTAAGTGATGAGTGGATGAGCAATGACAGGTCAAGCTCAGCAAAAAATTGTTCATTGAGGTATATCTGACGTGAGGTGTGTTGCATTGCTTGGACTGCTGTTTTATGACTAGGGTCTAATTTGTGTTGTTACAGCACTTTTTTTCCCTTCAGTTCCATATAGTAGCCTCCATGTGCACAAAATGCAGAAGCTGGCTCCTGGAGCTTTTGGCACCAGCGTCCCAACCCAGCACCATTTATTCCTTATATCTTTTTGAAAAACTTGCTGTCTATAACTTACGGTTTGCGTTGCCAGAATGGGAAACCCAAAGCACATGGAGCGACTACTGCAATCTGTATCAATCTGTTTGGCCAAGACCCAAGGCCCACCCCTATTCTCTGATTGGTTTATTGGCTAGTAGGCCTATTATTACTGTAGTTTAGTGTGAAAGCTGCACTCTTAGCAGCACCTCTCAGATCTAGTGTCAGGTCACTGGACAAACCAGATTTTTATTTTTTGCAGCCATGTTGGTAGGCCAGCGACTGAAAGCACATCATTTAGCACATGGTTACTGCTTGGTTGTATGCTTCTGCTTTAAGACTCTGCTTTAAAAGCAAGCTATACCTGTTGTTAATCCACACATGAGTGTATGTATAGACTATGTGATTGGCTGTGTGAATGCAAATAGAAAACTGTAAGTACCTGCGCATGTCATTCCATACTGTAAATATAATTACATTTGGGAGTGTTTCTCTGTCAGGAGGGAAAAGCTTTGGGAGTTTGCAGAGAAGGTTGTATCAGCAGAGTTACACAAGTGGAAAACAAGATCATTATTCTCCACAATCTTTAACCCAAGCAAATATGAACAGGAGTTCCAGAGGGAGGCTTCAGCAACAAGAATAACTGGGTAAAAACCCTTTTTTATGTCTCTGTTTGGTCAAGACTTCTTGGGTAGGGCACATTAAAACTAAAATTCTTCACCTTTTCTTGTAGTTTTAACTGACACCGATGCTGTAAGCATTTGCTTTTTGAATCTACTGTATGCATTGTGTTTAATACACAACACACTTGAAATTAAGCTTGTCCAAACTACAGTGGAGCAATTAAAATGCACCAGCAGAGATGTTTTATCCAGAAACTTAACAGGCAGGACATGTTGTTCTCCCTGACTGAGACAGATTGGAGTGGGGCAGAGGGAGGAATGAAAACCAAACTTCATCACGCTCAGCCAACATGTAGAGAGCTATAAAGTGAAATGAGAAATGAAAGGACATTGGCGCCATGGCACACATTACCCTCACACACCAGGAGCTCATCACACTGGCCTGATAGCTGCTGATAGAGCAGCTCTGAAGTGATGCAGAGGGCCCTTCACACTCAGGAGTCCATATCAGAAAATCTGTATGTACGTCCCAACAATTTGGCACGTGTCACTTTACGTCTTACATTGATTTGATGCACATTCGATAAATGTGTCATATTGCTATGATGTATTTTGAGCAGCCATGCAGTGACTTAGTAAAAGTTGCCTCGAATGGAGCTATACACAACTCGATCACACTGACCTGGTTCAGATGTTATCAACTTACTGAGCAGCTGTTTATCAGTTGTTATAAGGACCGTAGATTTAAGTTAATGAAATCCCACATATGTATATATGTGTTTCAACTCTGAAGCCATCGAAACATTGCTTGGTGTTGTGAGAATAAGAATATCTCGCAGTTGGACATGACATTAAACAGAAGTCTTCGTAATGTCTGATCAAGTCCATCTGTGAAAACAGCAGGTAACTAGCTGGAGAACGAACACAAATTAATTGACCATTGTATTCCAATATACTTTTGGTTAGAACTGTTTACTTGTAAGTTTGAGCAAAGGTTATATTAAATGTACATAAAATGTAGTAATTAAGTTTAGACAGACATAGAAATTAATTCTATATATTAAAAAAACTAATAGAGCAACTTAGAGGACAAAACTTTCTTTGCTTCTATCCTGAATCAAGCGTTGGGTAAATAATAATAATTTTCATTTTTGCAGAAAATCTACTTCTCCTTACTTGTTTCAACTTAACCACACCAAATGTTCTTATTATTGAAAAAGCCTTACACAAACTGCTGCATTGATGTTCTTTGTTGAACCAAAACACTTGTTTTTGGAGTGTGTTCAGTGGCACAACAATATCTGGACTGCATTTTGAATCGAAAACTGACCAAACAAGCATTTATAGAAGGAACTACTTGGGCATATATCAGTTCAGAGTAAACTATAAAGTTTGAAACTGGCACACTGACTTTTAATGCAACTTACAAAAATATTTTTTTACTAACCCAATTTGTTGAGGGGAAAAAATGAAAATCACTCAGCAAATAGCTTTTAATAGAAAATCTTGTTTATTATACCCTGCTGTCCTATCTGGCCTCCTCTTCTACAACTTCCCTGAACTAAAGGAACATCACATTCAATCCCACAAAATGTTGCCAGAAAACATAAATTCCTATTGCAACTCATTAAATGTAATTTGTTGGGGCCTGTTACAGGCAACAGAACATAACCCTTTAACTAGATTAAAACCAAATTTGAACCCTTTTACTTGAACGTGGAACTTATTCTGAATGAAAACTAATTGCTGCATGGATTGTTCATTAGCAATGCGATGTGTTGAGTTAAAGCAGATAAGTAAAAGTCAGAGGCCACGAGTATGATGGGTAAGTGCAGGACAAATGTGTGTTCTATGTGATATAATTGTTTTTTTTGACTAAAACATTTGTTTTAATATTAAGAAAAACATCCAGAATTGTGCTTTAACTTAGTGAAATATTGAAAATGTTAATGTAAGACAATAAAGGTTAAAGGTTTGCACACACATTCTTTAAAACTAGTCTTTTCTTTCCTTCTATTTTTCTTAGAGTCACATATTCATTAAAACATAAAAAAGTTCTGTTTAGTTGCCAGAAGCAGATTTAGCATTTCACCAAATGAAATATGTGTTAGTTTGTGCAAGACGCAGTTCAAGTGAGATAATGTTTTAATAAATTCTATTTTATGTTCATGTTTAGGCCACAACGTCTATCTTATAACTGTAAAGAACTGTAAACAAACATATTTATTGTTTCCAGGTATCCTGTGGAGCTTTTTTTTAACACAAGTCATGTGTCCATTCAGTAATGCATTAGATTTACAGTTCACATATTGTAAACCAAAGGTGTTAAATGCATTTCCTTCCACAATACTACTTATTTGCAAATTAGATTTTACTTTTGTTTCAATCCTGTTATTCTGTCTTTGTCATTGCCTTTGTTTGTATTTTGGGGTGTATTTTGGCCCATTCCTTACCCACAGGTCAGTGGAATAGTGTTAAACTATTGACTGGCCCATGCGACTGAACCATCTTCGTTCCTTTAGTTACCAATATGTCAGATCTTGTTCTTAACATTAACTACTAATAGCAGCCTGGTGTCACAGAAACCCTGCTGGAAAACTCCCTGTGGGAACAGTTTGTTTAAATCTAATTTTAAATTCTTCTTTTGGTTAAAAAACAGGCGTGAGCTTGCTGAGGTGCCCTACTCCATGTTTGAAAACTGCTTTACCCAAAACAGATCGAGCAACTTTTGCTTGCCTTGAAAACAGGGCCCCTACTTTCGCAGCAACTGTGGAACAGGGAGCCTATTATGGAGATTCATCACTGCAGTTTGTCTTCAGGGCACAACTCATCTCTGGAGAGAGAGGGAGATAATTCTGCAATGTGTCAGATGACTTGCAGATGTTATGTGTCATATGGCACAAGAGAAACAGCTTCACAATAGACCGCTCAATGCAGTCTCAGCACTGTTGTTTGAAGGCTTCGAAATCCAGATGTTCCCAGCCCAGTGAGGTGATTTCTTCAGAAACTGGAGACTGGCACATTGTGATTTATGGAGCATGACTACAGGTACAAGGTCTGTGTGTTTTAGACATCAGTTTCTTTGACAGGATTTCAAAGGCTAAAAGGAAACCTTAAATCTTAATCTCATGAAAAACATCACGGGTTCCAGCTGAGAATATTGTTTTGAAGTGTTTTAGGTTGGTATTTGAGAACAGTCTCTGTAATCGTGTGCTGTGTTTGTACTTGTGTTCATATCCACCCAAGCAAAAAATGTTTCAGTGAAAGACAAACATGTAAATGGGTGTCCACAAATAATTTAGATTACTTAACGCTCTGGCCAGATGGGCCTCAAACAGATAGCAAACACAGGCACTGATGTTAAGTTTAGTTAGACTGAAGTTCAGCATCATAGCAAGATGCCTCCTTGAACTCTAGCAGTTTTTTAGAATCTTACACTCACTGGCCAGTTCAGATTCAGGGCAAGCAGTTTCTGAATCAACAGAGTAGCAGATATGGAAATTCTCTCTGGCACAGATTAGGGTTTTTCAATTTGTGGAAAAAAAGAAATCTCCCTGCTGTGCTGCTTTAGAAGCTTAGTGCAATATTGAGCTGATGAGACCACTGAATGATAAAAAAAAAAAAATAAAAAAACAACTCACTGGACTCAGTGATGTGTTAAAACCTCAGCCAGAAAAGACAGTGTATTATAATCCAGTGGACTAATTAGAATAGAATGGTAGATTGCACAGACGGTTCTATTGTTGGGATATAGCTTTTCTTAGTGGATGCACTCACAAGAAATTATTAACACATTATGAGCTCATTGTAATCATTTGATTTAAAAAAATGATAATGATGTAGCGTGCAGCACGTTTTAGAGTTGATATGATATGAATAATTCAATTTGCCACACCACAGTCCATTCTGCCTGGAAATCATGAACACATGATTAAAAGCGTCATATTATGCTTTTTAAAAGGTGTAGTCAGAGGCCCAAAGCTTGAGATGAATGTGTTTTGGCATGCTGGTCGATATCCAGGCCAACAGGTTTTTTTTTAAAGTGTATGGCATACACTGTGATGCCCGACTGTTCGGAGTCCATGATTGGCCATCTGTTTTAGGCTACAGAGTCTCTGTTAGCCTCTCAACCTAAGTGGATTTCTTGAAGAATGTCACGGCAGCTACAGCAACGGTAACACTAGCCACTAGTGTTACCATAGAAACATCCACCTCCACATGTATACCCAAGTGCCAAGGTACCCAAAAGGCAGGTGCCAGTTGGAGAAAGACATTTAATTCCTCACTATCATTAATTCCTATCTATTTAGTGATTTCTAGGTGGTATGCTTTTTAAATTCAATTCAATTCATCTTTATTTGTATAGGGCAAATTCATAACGAGTGTCATTTCAGGGCACTTTACATAGCAAGGTTTAGGACCTTGTGTAAATATAAACAAAATAATGCAGAAAACCCAACAGTCCCATTTGAGCAACCACTAGGCAACAGTGGAGAGGAAAAATTCCCTTTAAGAGGAAGAAACCTCCAGCAGAACCAGGCTCAGGGTGGACGGCCATCTGCCTCGACCGGTTAGGGTTAGTGGACAGAGGAGAGAGAAAAGAACAGCAGGTAACAGAGATCAATACAACAAGGAGCAGCAGACGAAGCACTGGGCAGGTTGGTAGGACCAGCGGCCACAGGGTGAAATCTCACAACTCCAAGGTCAAGGACACCTGCAGAAAGGTACAGAGAGAAAGAGAGACAGAAGGACGAAGCACAACTAGAGGAGACACAATGTTAACAACATGTAATGATGTCATGGTATGAGAGAGAGAGAGGGAGAGAGAAGGAGGAGAGGAGCTCAGTGAGATTTAGAGTCCCCCAGCAGACTAAATCTATAGCAGCAGAACTAAGAGTTGGTTCAGTTACCTGATCCATCTCTAACTATAAGCTTTATCAAACAGCTAACTAAAGGCGCTGCCTCCCATTCTACATTTGGAAACTCTAGGAACCACAAGTAGACCAGCACTCAACCAGCAAAGTGATCTGCTGGGATAATAATACATCAGGTCTTTGATATATGTGGGGAGAAGGATTTTAAAGTCTATTCCAGATTTAACAGGAAGCCAATGGAGAGAAGCTAATGTAGAAGTAATACTGTTAAGTCCAGTTACAATTCAGCATCAGGCATTCTGGATTAACTGGAGGCTTTTTAATGAGTTACTGGGATGTCCTATCAGTAATGAATTACAGTTGTTTTTTTTATTGCGTGTTTTAAACATTGGGTACAATACAATACAATGGGTTAGGCGTCAGACTGGGATGCAGAAGGTCGCAGGTTCGAAACCCTGTCTGATTCTTAGTCCATCCCCTACCAGGTGTGTCCTTGAGCCAGACACTCAGCGCTAGCTCCTTTTAAGTCACTTTGGAAAAAAGCATCTGCCAAGCAAAGTAAAGAAATAAAGAATTTAATTTTCTGTGTTTGTAACAAGACCTGTCAGATTTGATATTTTTCACACTTGAGTGTCTGTACAGTGGTGTGACGCCCTTTTATTCCACTTTCATTCTTCCATAAGCATTAAAATACAGACTCATCTAATACCAAGAGCTGATAATTCTACCAGTCAATGACTAACCTGACACCCTATCCATTTATATCCAATATAGTCTTCAATGAGAAGCAGTATGAGGGATTTCATAGTGGTTACACCTTCCAATAAACTCCCACATATGACCGAAAAGAAATCTGAGATCAGTAAATAAGACAGATGCTCTAGCTGCCCAAAAGTAACCGAATGGTTTCCAATTTAAAAAATGTTTGGGTGTATAATGCATCAAATCGATTACAGTTTTATCAGGACTCATTGCTTTTAGATCTCAGCACATTTTAAGAAACATTTAACTATGCAATCAAAATCTATGTAACCAATGAATTTAAATTTGATATAGGTGAATTTTGAGCATTAAGATGAAGATAATTTTGACCCCTAATAGTTGATGAGATAAAATAAATGATTATTTTACTGCCAATTTCTGAAGCAGTCTGCAGCAGGTCACTCTGACATATAACAGTACATTTTAGTAATAATTTCCTGAGCTTTGAAACATTTTCTGTGGGCAGCACACTTTGGCCCACATTCAATGTGGTACTCTTAATATGCTAGTAATCATTTTCGATTGAATAACCTCAAGATTGGCTGGCTCAGCTTTCAGTTCTGCTTCGTTCAGAATTCCTCTGTACATCCTGTCCTCTTTTATAAATACTTACGTGCACATGGCAGCAGGCAAGCTTACATCTGAGCTACTCTGACTGACAAAAATATATTAATCTTCATTTAAATCTATTCATTAACCTCCCCCTACTTCTGCTCGCAGTGCATTGACACGTGGCATCACCTTGGTTCCTATGCTGACCGGAATTGCTGATGGTGTAAAGAAAATATTTCATGTACCATCTCTGTACCACAGCAGGAGGGGGCAAAATGACTGTCAAGGAGTATCAGTGAGGATGGGGTGATAACTGCTGTGCTGCTGCTCCTTCCCTCCCAGGTCCAACAGCATCCATTCTTCGTTATGTAAATGTCACTATGTTGCCTTATAGACCTCACAACATCCATCTCCTTGTGGAAATGCCACAGCATCAGCACCACTGTGCATCGATCCAACACAGAGGCTGCGGTGCTACAAAAAAAGGGGGTCAAGAGGCGTGATTCTATTTTGAGAATAGGTATTCCTGTGTTTCACTGCTCGAGAGACCTGGATGAAAAACCACGTCAATTTTAAATGACCTCCTAAAAGCAGAAAGAGGGTGTGGTTTTATGAATACGGTGCAATAAGAGGCAGACGTAGAGACAAATGCAGCGCAGGAAAAAAAGAAATCAGATATCTATTTTTCATTCTGTGTACACAGTGTGAGGGTGCCTGTCGCTCTGCACGATAAGGAGTGGTCCTGGTTTAGATTAATGGCCTGCTTACAGTGCAGCATGAAATCAGCGCAAATGTTCTGCACGGAAAAGATGACTTTGCTGACAAGCAGTGTGTCCTTTCTGTCAACTGGAGAGACTCCTAGGCCCTACTATTACCCCAACACCCCCACTGAATCGTATCACGCTGATGAAAATCTCACACTTCTAAATCAAGGTATTTCCAGTCGTGCTCAGAGTAGCTGCCCCCTCTACTACTGGATTGTCCCTTTATCCCCCATAGAGCCACAGGATAATTTCATCAGCTGCCTGAAGGGGAGAGGGTGACGTGCTGAGAAACAGTATTATTATTAGTAAGTGCTTGTTTTCTTTGCTGTTTTTAGATGTGTGCAGGAAAAGTGCAGACATTCAAACTTAAAAAGGAAAAGAAGTGCGATAAGCAGTGGCTTTAGGTTGGGCCCGCATTTGAGATAAGGGAATAGGTTCACAAGACAAACATCTGTGTGCTTGGGTGTTAGCAGAATATTTGCATCTGGGTAGCAAATGCAAGTGCAAGAACGCTTCATAGTAAGTGAAGGACAGTTGCTGAAACCTCCCACATAATGTAACCAGTGCCTGCTGTGTAAATATAGCACAGTGGAGAGAGTGAATTAGTATTTTTTTCTCTGTGTGCATCTCCAGATCAGCTTTCTGTCTAGACGCCCTCATCCTGTATCTTATAATTGTTAAATCTGTCACATGTCACCTCTCTCGTCCTGTAAAGATTCATTTTATTCCATAAATGATAAGGAGCAGAAATTCGTACATCTTACAGAGGGTGTGGCGGAAGATCTATATAAAACTAATTGGCATTTGAGTTATATTAGGATTTGAATTGCATCTGGCACTAGTGTGGTTTCAGTGTTGGGTTTGATTAAATTGCTGGACCGCCTGTTAGACACAGTTGGGCTGGCACACTTGTCTTTGCTTACTGGCGCCTCTCCTGGGCAGTTCTTCTCTCTCCCATCTGGCACGGCCATCACTGCCAGTAAGCTTCTCACACCATTTCACTGTGTTCCACTGTCTGTCTCCCACTATGAACTTTCTGACCAAGGATTGCCTTGATTCATCGTTTCATGCTGAGACAAGAAAAAAGCAACCAAAACAATTTTTAAATCATTGTTTAAAGATTCTAATCTTGCGTTCTAGTGTGCACGGCCCCAGTTTGAGACATTCCATTCAGCAGTTCCCAAATGTTCTGGCAGTTTCAGCTTCAGGAGAGCTGGAGATATTCTTGTGTGCACCTTTCTCTGTACCCTGAGAGGATGAGGGTGACTCATATATTCATGCTGAGAATGCAGGTATTTCTGACAGCCGGGAATTCAGAGTGGCATCAAGATGCTTCTAGGAAAGGACATCTAATGGCACAAATTACAGTGATTTTCATGGGCAAAACCAGCCGTGACTGGGGAAAGGTAGTGTGTAAAAGAAAAGATACAAGGAAACAAACAGCAAAAAGTACATAATGTAAAAAGAGTTTGAACAGAACAATGGTCCAGCTCTGCAGCCCGTTTTATCCACTTCTTCTTCTCCATTGTTAGCAGCTTGTTTGATATTCTCTAAGTCCAAATTACTTTTTTCCAAACTAGAATTTGAAGCTGCTTTCCACAGTAAAATGAGAAAATAATGATCTTGTGTAAACTACAGACATGTTTTGATTAATGTCATCTGTGATGTCAAAAAGATTTGATGATGATCAATGAGGAAGAAGATAAGCAACAATTAACTGATGCGGATCAGAGGTGTGGCCCATTGAAGATCTGGGAAGTAAAGAGTTTGGTGCTTACTGGTTTCCTCTTCCTTACTGACACAGCAGAAATTGCTGTTGTACTGAGTTTAATCCAGCTAAATATATTCAGCTGTCAGGACAAGTTTCTGAAATTAAATACAGAAAATGTGCAGATATCTGTAATCAAAATGCAGTGAGTCAGAGAGGATCAGACAGTCTGATAAACCATCTGGAAATGGAAGTTTTAACAGCGCTGATTTTGTTTCCTCAGATTTTTAATATACTCATACTTAACAGGCAACAGTGTGTCCATACTGTTCTAATGAGCATCAAACATTCAACGTGTTCATCTAACGACCTGGAACACAGTCATTGTTTGGTTCTACAGTACATTACTGCAAGCTGCTCTTCCCTGTCACATTCTGCTGTCTCACAAAAAGGGTGAAAGACAAAGTTTGTCTCACTTTTGTGCTGTGAAATTCATAATGAGAGGAGCCACATAGAGAATCTTAGGATGTGTGGTGGCTCTGCACCGTTGACACATCATTTATCGTGCCCACCACTACACTTGCTATACAAGAACCCACAGGAGAGGAGGTTGTTTAATGTGCACGGCAGAAATGACAGTGACAGCTTATATTATCTATGTAACATCCAAAGCCACTGTTGTTACAGCTTATAAAGGTTTGCACAGGTTTCTGGGTTTGCATCAAGTATCTTTCACCTAATGTGTGATAAACAAAGCAGCTCAGGAAGGATCTTAAACTGAACTTTGCAGGGACATTATTGAACCAGAGTCTTATTGACTTTGTACATTAGACAGCTGTCATGAAGTCATTTGTTGTTTGCCATCAGGACAAAGAAATGGGATAGTTTTGACGTCCAGCAGTAGTGTAGTAGTAATGATGAAAGAGATGTGTGCAGTAATGCTTGAAATTTCAACTTGAGCAATAGCTCATGCCCACCTCTGGCCCGGGTTCAAATCTTGCCTCGACCACTCATTAAATGAATAGTCCTGGACAAATTCAGTCAAAAACAACTGAATCAGTTAAATTAAAATAGATGTTCTGTTTGCTTTGCATTCCAAGGGGAACTTTAGTGAGATTTTCCTTAAGCTTAGATGTGGCAACACTAAACTGTTTTCCAAGATGACTCAGCAATGCAAAACGTTTCCCAGGAGGAGACATTTTGCAGACAAGAGAATGCCTGCATTTACCGATAAAGAGGCGCTGAACGCTCGCTGCACCTTCATTGTTCTGGCTGTCATTGGAGCTTTGCCTCTGTATCAAAATCTAAGAAGTGACTCCCCCACAAACCTGCACACAGCAACAACAATCAAAACTTGAGATGAGTGCCAATCATGTCAGCTTTCACGTGTGCAGGGGGGATAAAAAATAAAAACTCTGCTCCAACCTATCAGAACAGAGAGGCTGACAGAAAGACATAATCTCCCCGGGAGTCTGAGCTGTGTACTGTGGATGAAGGATAAGAGGAAGGGGAAGGGGGTGATGGAGTGCTAGTAGAGAATAGATGGATGTGTGGAATGGATGGATTGATAGAAGAGAGGGATGACAGAAGGAGGGTGCAGTGATGAAGGGTGCAATGCAGCCATCATGCTCTTCATATGAGATAACTAGTGTCTGTGTAGTCATCCAGAGAGCTGAGCACGGATCCCGTACACACACAAGTACGTGTGCACACACTTTGTAGAGAAAAAACACACCCACATACACACTTTCACATACTTGTCAGATAAGACAGCTTTGTCAGAGATCAGAGATCGCAGCTCACAAGCCTGAGACCAGTAAAATCACGTTTGAAAATCTGGCTGCTATTGATGCCAGCGGGGAGTCCTGTGAATGGCGTGGTGTGCGCCCACACTTTGTGTGTAACAGAACAAGCAAGAACAGTTGCAGCCGATAAGGAGGGGCACTGGATCAAGCCTCGTCCTGATGAAAACTAGTCATCTTTGAGGGCACGCTGACATTTTATAGGCATCAGCGGCTCTATACAGCACGCTGTGGGACAGATGCTGCTTCACAGCGGCATGCCAGCCTTAATTTTGCCTTCGGTGCAGACAAGAAAAAACACATCACATGTTTGTTTGTTTTTTTAAATTCATTTTAATTTTCTTGAGGTTATTAAACTTGAGGAAAAGCACTTGTAAACTTTGCACCCAATCAGTTGTTGACCTGTGTTGTTCTGGGATATCTCCCCTAATAAAACAGAAATGTCACAGAAGTGAAACAAAGGTCACACAACGTTACCTTCATTTCTATTTTAATATATAATCTGTGACATTTCTGAATCATACCTTCAGACTGAGAATAAAGATGTTGGTGACAGACAGAGAATTACAAGGTGCAATGTTTATTACAACCTTGAATCTGCAATTCAGAACGTGACACCAATGTGAGAGCTAATTTCCATGAGTACGGATTTCAAGCCAATGTATATTTCAGTCTCCTTTTTATTGCAAAGTGTGGCTTCGGCCAATAACTGTCCCAAACTCTCTCCAGGTTCATTAGAGCTTCATCGTTTTACCAGGAGCCATTTCATATGCCAGCTTTTGCTCAGCTCTGTTTGAGAAGAAGTATCTTAACATTGGAGGCTACAGTTAAAAGGTCTGCCATAGCAGCCGGTAAAACAGAACGTATACGATTTGTATTCATACTGAAACAACACAGGTCAATACAGATTAGGTTTAGAGTAGTTTGAAGGACGTAGGTTTGCTACTAAACCAAGACTACCCTTAAAGCATTATCTCATCTACTAGAAACATAAAGTATGAATGAGTTCTTTCTTTTTTGTTTTCAATATTTTATTCAGTGTGATCCCGTCACCTGAGCTAGAATTATACAGATGGGTGACGACAACATAACCAGTTTAGAAAAAGAAAAAACTGCACTGCCTAAAAGTCGGAGTTGTATAAATGTTTATAAAACTATATCTCTAACCACGTTTAAAAAAATAGTAGCAGCATCATCTAATTCTTCTGGTCAGCTCAAGTATGTCCAACGTCCCTGCCCTGTCCCTTATTCTGGCTCCACTTCTTTTAAATGTCAGTGGGGGTGTGCACAAAAGAGATGTTAAATAAACAGGAACCCGGCATGTAGAGAGAGATGCTCTCAGCTAGTAGCCTTCAAACCCTCGACATAGCACCAAGCACAGCTGTGGCAGTCAGGAGAGTTTAAAAATGTAATTTCTGGAAATAATGAACCAATTAAAATCAAATGACACCCATAAACACAGACTAATCTTCTCCTTATTTGCATTTTGTAATTTATTATTTCAAAGCACTTATCTTAGCATGACTGAACAGATCCTGTGCTTAATATTAAAGTGTACCCCACGCTTTTTACTTATCCTTCTATTTTCATCTACCTATAAAAACCAGCTTTTCGTTCAAATATCTATCTCGGCAAACACAAACTCAAAGTCAGGGTGACCATCCATGACTCACAGACAGTACATGATATGAGCTACAGAAAATAAATACAACATGAATTAAATATACATGCATAATCTTGCAGGGCAGTGTTTGCTACTGTTGTCCTTGAATCTGGACAATTCATGCCATATCTATGAACTTGTTGTGATGACAAGCCCACGGGCCATAAATCTACCGCCTACATTAGACCATAAATCTAGTGAATGCCTGGGATAATGATGCTCACTTTGTTAATACAGTACACATCAATCACACCACACAACCAAACAAACACAATGTTTCAGACATAAGATCAGCTACTGTGATAATTGACATCACTGATCAAATAATTGAGGTTAATTGCCAAGTATAGGAAGCATTTAAGCAGTTTAATCCCAAGATGAGACTGTAAAGACGACTGATGTTGTGCCCTTGAGCAAGTCTCCTAACCTCACACAACAACTCACACAACATCCTAGGATTTTGCCTGTGACTGTCGTTCTTCTAACCATTCAGAGAACATCAACTGTTTCAGCTCGATTAGTACATTTTGCAGCATCTTATTTATTACGCTTTGATATCTGATCCCAACCAGTCGAGGCAGACGGCCGCCCACCATGGATGTTTTCCTGTCCACTGTCGAATAGCGCTTACTCAGGTGGGACTGTTAAGTATTTCTGTAAGGTCTTAACAACGTCAAGTGCCTTGTGATTATTTCTGTGGTGATTTGGTTCTATATGAATAAAACTTGGAGTGACCACAGAACTTAGTAGAAAACCATAGTGGGATGGAGGATAGAGGACTGCATGGAGCAGAGTGGACTGATTCATGCAGTGGAAGTCCTCTGCTAGTGCTGGCTTCAGTTGCATTTTGCAGATTTAATCACTATTAGGTCTAAATGAGGTGACTTGACAAATGTGAACCCTTTGAAATACATGCATGAATGATGAAGACAAAATACACAGTTACATTTACACAATCAATCCTATTTTCCTGATTGAAGTAAACTTCTCTTAACATTTCTAAACACCACATAATGATCTGCTAATTTATAATTTGTGCTTTTTTATTTTTCTGTATTTAGTGCCACACAGGATTGGCCCTCGTTTGACTACATGGCTCTGTGCCCAAGCAAAAACACTGAATAGTTGGAACTCTGAAGACAGCGGCAATGAGATGTAAAGCACTTTACTATTGGCAGGCATCAGATGATTTATAAATGTCCTGAAAGACTTTTTTTGTAGATCTGGACTGTGTTTAGACTTACTGTGGTTTTGCACTCAGAGACTCAGCAAAGACATAAGCTGAAGTCAGACTCAAATGGAGACTCTTCCGTTCTGTCTTCTTGGACTATACAATTTACATGGTGTGCAAATTCTCTTGATGCCACACTGCAAAATAAATCACAGCAACCACAGTGGCTGTTACCTCTGGTCATCTTCCAGGGTATCATAGAACTAAGTTGAAAGCCAAGAGTGCTTTCCAGGGGATTTAAATTATTAAGTAGCAACATGAAATCTAATTCAGAGTGATAAATGAAATTACATTAAATTAGAGTCCAAGCCTATGCAACCAATCGTTGCTTGGAGGGTATAGATGTAATGGTGTGTATGAGTAAGAGAGTGTGAGCGTGAGTGTGTTTTGATGAATGTGTGCCCTCTCTCCTGTTGTGGCTCTAGGCCCAAGTGTGCTCCACAAAATTGCCAACTCCTTGTCATCAACTCTCCCCTGACTAGACAAAGGCCAGCTCTGTCACCTTTGTGCTTGCGATATAAAAAGGTCTTGTCAAAAAACCTATAATTTAATCCCCCGTAAAGGACAGACATGGTCCTGGAAACATAACAATTCCATAAGGCAACTAATGATTGTGACTTTACGAACTGTGTGAAGCTGCCACATCAGTAAACTATAAGCTCTGAAAAACTGTATCTCTCAGATTTCAGAAAGAAACTGGTCCATTAAGTGTGAATCAAACTTCATCCGTGCATTGTTTTCTCCCTGTTAGATGTGCTGTTATACCTTCCTCCTGTCACGGAAAATGGAGACCATTGGGGGTGGACTTGCCATCTGGAGAAGTGGGAGTTTTCCCTGTGGGGCAGTCAGCTCGTAGGCCGACAGCAACACTAGCAACAATGATAAGTTAAAAACAAAAGTCCCAGAGTGTTTGATTTAGCATTAAACGGACTGCCTGCTTGCAGGTGTGTGTGCAAAACCATCTAGTCTAACGGTGCATTTACACAAACAGATATAATGCGGTTGGCAGCATCTGGCCTCTGATGAATCAGTACTTCTGAGGTTTGTTGTGTTTAGAACACAATTTACATACTCTGCTACAACTCCACAGTTGTCTTTTGATATATCTGTCACCAGCTGACACGCCAACAACGACAGAGATTTGTTTTTTCTTACACTTAAATGGCGCATTAAACACACCTGACAAACAACTAGAAAAACTGAAACTAAGTAGGTCAGCTTTCCATTCATTTGTTTCGAAATGTCTTCAAAACTCCAAAAAGACAATGCAACTGAACAGATTACGAGATTATAAAATTTAAAGCTTTGGCTCACTTCAAATTAAATAGTGGCTCAAGTATAAAGATAATCCTTTGTGTACATAACTGACCTTGTATTCAAGCAACACAGCACAGCTACGTGTTGAATATTGTAATTTATGAATAAAACAGATGTTAATAAAGCAAGTTTCTGTGCAGCCGTATTATTTCATGAACAGACTCCATGTCTAGGTCGTGCGAGGACCTGAAGTAATACACACAGCACTATTTAGCAACGTCTTTCTGTGTGTGAAAATGGGCATTCATAGAATAATGCAAGCAGTGATGAGTGAGCTGTAGGACTGAGGGAAAATATTAGGTTTGATGTTTGTTCATCAGCAACTGCAATTGAAATGGTGAACTGCTCTCTCTTCTCTTTTTTCAGTGAACATCTGTAATTTGCTACCAGAACCTGTCTCTGACAGTCTGCCTCTAAATGAGCTAAATGATAACTGCTTTGCTTTGATTGTTTGTAAAGACATTAAAAACAATCATCAGCTTCCTCTTTGTAATCATGTTCATCAAGGCGCGTTAAGTCAGGTTTGATTAATCACGCCTAATGGTTTAACACTTTGTTAATGAAGGCTTTGTAAAAAAACAATTTATTGTGTTCTTGTATTTATATTTACAGTTGTTTAATCACACCAGAGGGTTAATGACCTATACACCCACTGCAGGAAAAAATTTGTAAACACATTTTTATAAACATATTTTTATTTAAATATTTCCAGGTAGTACTGCAACGGGTGCAGAATCTGTGAAATTGCGGTGATCGGCCAGTCTGGTTGAATTTCCAATGCCACAAAGCTGCTGCAGGCAGAAGTAGAATTTCCAAAGGAAAAGGAAAAGAAATTAACCCATGTGTTCATGTACCTCTCTCGGCAAGTGTAGAAATTCTGTCGTTATTGAAATTAAGGTTACATTACATTTTTACCAACACTTAAATACTCCAAAAAAAGGGAACATCAGCAATATTTTGAAGTGCAAACTGAATATGGTATAATCGTTTTTGTAGTTTTTAGTCTTTTTAAGCTGTCAGTTACCAGAGCAGAGCAAAAACAGCACCAACTGTGCTCCACCTATCTACATTGGAGCCGCTTAGGTTAAGTCACCTGTTCTTTTGAAGCGCTCATCATCCAACACACAATCGAGGTAGTGCTACCGATAAAATTCAGGAAAAGAGATGCAAAGCATTAAAATACACCTCAGGCTGCACTTACACATGTGAACTAGTTTTTTGGAAGAAATGTACCTGCATGCTTCCAGTGTACACACACACCTAGTGCACTGGAGCTGCTCCGCTGACACGCTAAACATATTATGCTTTATTCGTAGACAGATACATACAGATGGTTTGGGTTTCCTGCTTTCAGTTGATTCCTTTCTAACTTTTGCAGAGCTCTTTACTGTTGTGAGCTGTAATGTGTTGTCTCAACCTACAATTTAGCTGCAACATGCACAATCAAACATGTCAAAACATCTCTACATCTCAATTGGATCCACTCGTTGATGAAATGTGATTGCCCACATACTGTCGACTGTACATGTGTTCTGTGGGCTGCGTATTTCCGGTTTTACCACCAGAATTGTCTTCCACTGTGACTCACAAGCTGCTCCATCTGTTGTAGACACATTAGACAAACACACCATATTAGCTGCATAGATTCAACAGCACTTTGACAGCTTTTGAGAAGACATCACTTTTGATTTCCTTTGGAATAAAGCACAAGCTTAACACACACACACGCATAAACATCCAAGTTGCTGACACTTTTGATCTCTACTACAGTTCCTGGAGGGTAGATGAGTCATTCAGCCTTCCAGTATGTGTGTGTGTGTGTAATTCTGCGACTTGGTCTTGTGTAGTTTTTTATTCCCTTTCTATTCAGCCTTCATATGCCCACCTGAGGAAAGAGGCCTTACCAGAGGGTGGAGATCAATGAACTGCTGTGTTGTGCTCAGCCAGCATAGGATCTTATTTAGAAGGCCTCCAGGTGGGTAGGATCAGTGGTGCACACAAGAAGTGAGGCAAAGCCAGCATCCATTATTTATTTCCTCATTTAACACTGGCAGCAGGTTCCTCGCCAGTTTTTATTTGTTCAAAGAGTAGTGGTGTGTGGGGTTAATTCTCCAAAGGGGTTAATATTGGGAACATAATTGGATTCCTGCACCAGGACAGATGGAAGTTTGAAAGATAAGGGATGTGTTGTAAACACACTAAGCCCTGTCACTGATAAAAGATCTATTTGTGCTGCCTGGTCTTTTGCTATATTGTCAGTGCATGCCAGAACAGGGCGGTCTGGTAAAGCGTATTGATCTACCCTTACTTCTTCAATTAGAGGAATGAAGAATTAGTCTTTGCCAATAAAACATAAGTTATTGTCTATACAAGTGGGTCCCGGACCACTCGTCCATCCCTCCTTCTACTGTTCTTCATCACTGTTTATCTGTTCTAATGAGGGCTTAAGAACAAGCTGCTTTGCGCTGAGATAAAACTGCTCAGAAGACAAAAACGAATTCCTGAAGGTAAAACGCAGGACATCAGTGACAGCTGGGATCCAGGATGGATTCAAAGAAACACTAGATTTTGTTGCGTCATTTCACATTCAGATCATCATGTATATGTGTAAAATGATGGAGTCGATCATGTGCAGAATAATTAGCCCACAGGTATTACATTAACAGCAACATAACTCCAAACTCTAAAGTGGAAAAACAAACAGACTGAAATATAGCTGTGAGATACGATCACTGAAAAGAAGAGTTAATTCACCAGAGACTCTGCAAAGCTCCTCTTTTAAGGTTAAAAAGGGGAATTCCTCTAAGCATGTTAGTTTATCTACTGCCCAGAAGGCCCATCGCTCAACGCCACTACACACTGGGATGCTGCAACTAAAAATGCTAAATGATCTGTTATTAAAATATCTCGTCCATGATAATCACCACCACTGCCCGAGCAGTTACTTTTCAACGTTTAAGCTCTAATTATAAAATAGAAGAGAGGAAATGCATTCAGCTGCAGCGCCCCAGGGATGAAATCTGTCTTCTTTTCTGAGCACACCTAGCAGCTCACTGCAGAATAATCAGGAATTAGTGGATAAATGCAGCAACTGTGAACAGTAATATGAGTCTTCCCTGCTCCTGCTCCCTGAGTTTATGAAGCTCTCTCTCACCCGAGCTTGTGGCTATGCTTCCCTTTTTGAATGCAGGATTTAAAAGTCACTGGAGAAGCACAGTGGGTGAGTAAGAGGTGTTTTTATGTCACGCTATAAGCTTCCACTCAAGATATTTTCTACCCTTTTAGATTTTGTCTTCTTTTTTTTTATTTCTGAATGCATGTGAATTGTGCTTTGAAATGGCACAGAGGAAGCACGAGGTTCTGATTGCTGCATAATAAATGTGAGAGAGCAACGCTTGCGGTGCCTCGCGGTTTGACAAGTAATTAAGGGCGACTATGCCACAGTAGACACTGAGCGCTGGCCAAATACTGCACACAAACAAACTCAGTCTCAACAATTTCATTATAAGCAGCAAATGCTGTTTGTGTTTGTAAATTTATGAACATCGCTTCAGTCTGTTTTTTGAAGGGTTAAACGAGCCACCGCTGTGAGAAGAGTTTTCATATTAGATCCATTTGGACGTCAGCACTGTGTACAGCTTTTATCTTTGATCTGAGACATTCCTGTATTAAACAAAGGTGTGAAGGGAAGGGACACAGAAAGTCATCCTTCAGCAGATGGAGTTAACCCCCCAGTGCTGACAACAGACGTCAGAGCAGCTCCGGACGGCCTTGCTAGAAATTGAGTGTCAGGTATTTACTTGAGCGGATTAAGCAGTGGCCCAAAGATTGTGGAGGTTATTTCTTTAATCCCAGTAATTCTGCTGCAGTGTTGCTGTCCTTTACCACCATGTAAACATGACCACAAGCTCTTTGGCCCACACACTGGTTTTATTTATCGTGGTAGTGTTTTCCTCACAGCAGCGGATGTGTTATGGCAGGTACCTCTCCCTTGTGTTGTTCCCCTGTACTGTTGCACAGGGTTTCAAAGATGCTACTGTGTTAGTGAAAATGGAAATAGTGTAAGCAGCATGCACTTCAGACTTTAATGTAATGTCAAGTCAGTTTAGTGTGTTGTCACTTTCATTACATACGTACGTTCTCCATGACACAAACACACGTACCAAACAAAAATCTGAATATTGGTTGTTACTGTTTGAAGTATCACACATTTTAAATTGTTGTCTAACAATCAACAGTGTAGATGCAATTTCCTGTTTTACTTTTATTAGTTGCTACAGATGAGGAAAAAACAATGACAATGGTATTTATGTGAAAAGGCCCGGGGGTCATGTCTTGGAGTTAAATATGGAGGACATTCAGGGTCATTTCTGGGTCTGTGGGGGCCCAATGCAAGATTATTTTGGGGCCCCTGTTTTGAATCAATATGACAAATTTAAACCCTTCAATTATCTGCTGCAATTCATCATGGTAGGGTCTCAAACCTGAAATCAAATACATGATTCAAGATTCAAACCGGATCCACTGTTTCTAGTTTTTTTGTTTTATGATATTCAACAATGTGGTTTATTACATAATTAGCATAATTACATAAAGAGCAGAAGTGTCAAAACTTTTTTAAAAACTGAAAAATGTGAAATGTGAAGATATCTTTAGGAAAGATTGTGTCAGGTGACCGGTCAGCTATCTGCCAGGAAAGGCCAGGATTGGCTAGGACAGCTCTTAAACAGGTGATCCTTGCACCTGCTCCCTGCTCAGACATT
>JAUMTR010000013.1:14500997-14512544 GCA_032270685.1 Microctenopoma stevenorrisi | reverse complement strand
TATACATACATATATAATAAAGTACCTGTCATCTGAGAGATTTCGACTTCACAGCAGTGAAAAAACAACCAAATGAGTTGGGATGCTGTGTAAAATCTACATAAAAAACATGTAAAAGTTTAAACATTTGATGCCTTTTCTATGTTCTCTTGTGAATAAAATAGTTCACATTTTACACAGACTTCCAGCTTTTTAGGAACTAGGGTTGTTTCACAGTATTGCACGACCATAATGAAAATATCAACATCAACAACCCTGTGTACTTCCTGAAAATATTTGTGGAATAAAACACAATGTACTGTGAAGAGATATGTTTCTGTGACATCTGTAACAGTGTGGAGTGTTGAAAAAAGGCACTGCTTTGCTCATGTGTTCCGGGTATGGAATAGTATGGATAGCATCATTTAAAAAACAAACATGGCACTTTATTAAAACACAGATTCATGTATAAACTGAAATTTTACAATTCCTATAGTACATCAGCTCTGCTGGACATCCTGAGCCTATACTAAGACCATGTCACACTAACATTTAAGGTACTTTTTCAGACAAAACAAACTCTCTCGCCAACACTTTTTACATTGCTGCCAGTGCACGATTGTTCTCTTCTCCATGAGTGCCATTCTTCAGTGCTTGAACTGGGCTGCGGGGAGTCAGGAGGCACTTGGCGGAGCCATGTAGCTGAATAGCTAAGAACCGACCTGAGTATTCACACGCTGAACGTCTATGGATGAAGATGTTTAACTGGAGAGGGAAAATGACACTAGTCATAATAAACCACCCCACGTCTCATTATTTTCAAAAAACACTAATAAAATAGCAACAAGGTTCAAAGCAGTGTCAGTCTGCTGCTTTGCGGGTTCACGTCCTTTGACAAAAAGAGTCCTGCTGACTTTTTATGATACTGATGGCTACTGATATGTTGCTTTATTTAATTTAAAGCATGATCTTAATTAGCTCAGTAATAGAACAGTAAGGTCTCCTCAGACTGTGAAGGCTTTCAATCGTTGTACACATAAAGTAAATAGAGTCAAAAGCTCAAGAAAAGATTTTGAACTGAAATTTCAACAAAGTTGGATTATTTACCAGTCTTCTAGGCAGGTGCTGTCTTATTAGCTCCAAGTTTAGGGCACCATAAACCACTAATCCAGTGAAAAGGATCCCTAGTGCACAGAACACACCAAGCAAGCTGAAGACAACTGTAAAACAGAAGGACAGAAACATGATGTATGGTTTGTCTGTGTGAAACACACTCATGATATTAGACAACTTACTACTGTACACTGGAAATTCCTTTGATCAGACAGCAGGATGTTGGTAAAGTAAGTCACTCCATCCAGAAAGGTGCTGCATTGACCATGGATGTGCACTGTTCTCCACTCATGTTATATTGTAACAGAATTATGTTTTTTTCTGATGTTTGACCTTGACACCATTAAACAGTTGCTGCTATGATAACTTTTATTATTTATAAAATCCTTTGTGTAATGTTTTTTAACATTGTTTTTTATTAGCAAGTAACTAATTGTGACATTTCAACCTTTTAGCTAGATGATGGCTGCGCCTCATCATTCAACATGTTCAAGTTAACTGGCTCAGCATTATCTAGGTTTCATTGGAGGACGGTGACTGTTGGAGTCAAGTAACAGTGACGTACGTGTGCTTGAGCTCTTGGGGGAAGGAGGGCTGGTGAAGGCACAGTGAGGTTTACTTGGGACAGTGATAGAATTAAAGGCTCCTTTCGCAGAGACAGTCACACAGTACTCGGCACCTGTCTGCAGGTGTGTGATCACATTCTTGTTGTTGTAAGGCAAATTCAGTGTGAACTGAAACACAGTAAGAAGAGCAATGAGTTCACATTCAAAATACACACATGCATCCTCAAAACCGTTTTAGATAATGTTTGATTCACAAAGAGACTAGAGTAAAATAATAGGTAAAGTTTGGCAGAAAGCTTTTTGTGTAGATCAAGGGTGGCCAATCCTGGTTCTTGAGGTCCACAACATACTTTACCTGAGCGTGGCAGAAAAAGAAAACTACCAGGGGCTGCAACCAGATTTCTGAGGAGGCAGATGAAGGAAAGCCAAAAGCACAGAACATTGGCTCCAATAAGCTCAACATCATTTAAATAAGCCACATAAGCTGGAAGAAAGTCTAAAGAAAGAAGAATGAAGGGCACACAGAAGAGAACGTCCTGCATACAGGGAAAATGGTGGTGGTCTGGTGATGCTCTAGGACAGCAATAGTCATTCAAGTGTTAGAAAACACAACATACCTTAAAAATGAGTTATGTTGCGATCATTTATTGATCTCCTTAGGGAGCGTATTGTCACACAGCTGCAGTACAGAGTACATGTTGGCACTATTATGGAGGTTCAGTGTCTTGCTGTATTTATGGAAAAGGTGATTCAAATTCTGTTGTTTCTGTTTCAGCTGTTTCTTGTAATTCATAAAAAAGAGTTGCTGTTGCTTAAAAAAAAGATCAAGCAAGACACTTTGTATGCCAGAGTGCTGTATTTTTCCCAAGAAAGAGCTGCTGCACGCCAGGTGTTCAGAACAGGAAATGCAACAAGACCCAAGCTGCGTGTGGTGGAAGCTTCTGAACCTTATGCAGTAACAGGAAGTCACTACAGATCATTTGTGTGTATCCCTACTATGGAGTCTAAGTCCAAAATAGCAGTAAATATTCATTCACTACCTTTAACACACTGTAACTAACAAAGATGTGAAGTGAGAAGATTAACTTAACAGATAATATTTCCTTTGGTCGAGTGTTTTCTTGAACACAGACAAACACGGGCTGAAAAGCGGAAGACGTGGGTAAAACCGCACAAAACCGAGTGATAAACATCAGCAATCTGAGGGAAGCCAGTACTGCTCTCGGCTATAGATAAACCTACATACGTGTTTCTCTCAATATTCTGATTGGCCTTCTGTGCCCCCTTCAAAGAAATGAAAGAGAGCTGCTTTGTTGGTTTGCTTTTTGTATTTCTTAGTTTTCCATGCTGCCTAAATATGGAGTGGAGTAAACACGCAGTCTGACACAGAATGAATGTGCAGACATTTTCTGGTTAATCATGGATGATAAATGCCACAAAGATCAAATCATTTTTTCCATATTCTATCTCTATAGCCTCAGCATATATACGTTAGCTAGGTACTGTGTGCTCATGCTGATGATACTGCTGGGCAGCCTGGTAGCTCAATGGGATAAGCATCTGACTGGGATGCAAAAGGTGGCAGCCCATTCCCCATACCAGGTGTGTCCTTGAGTGGGAAACTGAGCTCCCCCCGGGAATGGAATGAATGCAGAAGTCATATTTTGCAGCCTGGAAACGTTAACACAGTGTTGTGTGTGTGTATATGGCCTGTGATAAGCAGCTGCACAGAGTGGACAGGCTAACTATTGCTTCACTGACAGGCACTCTTGCTGTCCTATAAGATTAAAATGTTGCACAAATACTGAGGTTGAGTCTAAACAGTGAACTAGGTGAGTTCACCTCTGTTGTTACTGTGCAGCAGCAGTGGAACAGTGAGAGCTGCACACCAAGATCAGCAGTCAACAAACTGCTTCCTTACTCACCTTCTTCGCTACCACTCATGCAAAAGTCGGTTTTCCTGTATTGCTGGAATTTCTTATATATATAAAGCCTTTAAAAAACCTTGTAACAAAACAAAGAGCTGAAATATGTTAAAAAAGGGTTTACAACAGAAAAGGGTTATGTTGGTTTTGTGACACAATTTTAATGAGACACAGGTCATGTAAAATACTTATGCTGATTTGATGGGATGTTTTAATGTGGTGGACTAAAGAATCATGTACGGCTAAATATTTATCTTATATAAAATTATAAAAACTTCAGGAACAGCTCCCTGTTGTAGAGACGCGTTAGATCTGAAGATGATGCTGTTGATCCGTTTTCACGTACTTGTAACAGTCATGTAATAGATTACATATATACAGTGCACTTTGAAGCCTGCCACACACCTGTGCTCCATCCCTGGTCCTTTGCACGAGAAAGATGACTCCTCTGTAGAGGTCTTTCAGCTGCAGGCCCTCCTGAAGCTCCCAGGCTGAGACTTTGAGCTGCACAATCAAACAGTTCCCACAGCCTGACACGCTCACATCAGGAGGTCCCAACACAGCTATGGGGAGAGAATAATTCCCTTTTAGCGAGCCAGGAGCTGATTCATCACAGGACAAATAACTGTGCTTTATCAAAGAAACAAAACAAAGATGGATGCCACATGTTCATCACTTTAAATGCGTGTGTTATTGTGTTGTTGGTGCCTCACTGTTTGACAAGGGCTGGAACCACTCTGACAGAGTCCAGTTGGATGTCTGGTAAGATGTGAAGGCCTGGACGCGAGCTCTGTAATGATCATACGGGTCCTTGAACACTCTGGTAAGGTTGCATGTCTGTCCAGCTGTCAGCTCTGAACAACCTGACACTGGTCTCCATAGATTCTTCCTACAAAGCAAAAGGAAATTCTGAGAAAAGGGGATGTTAAGCTAGGAACTGTGGTAAGATTGCTGTCATCCCAAAACATAACTTTAACCACATCTTAGCGGGCAGGATGTGTCATTCTGATACAAGAAATCACTCATTACCTTAAGTACACATTTACTGAAAAAAGAAAGTGCTTAGTCAGAAGGTTTAGACTTGCTTCAAAAACAAAAATGAAACATTCTAATTCACTAAAAAAGGTGCAGTGCTGCAGTATAGAAAAAACTGCATTTACACTGATGGGATGGCATAGCATCAAGATACAATGAGTACGTCCCGTTTCACCGTCACATCAAATATTTACAAAACCAGCAACTGTCGTTGGTCTTTAATCCTTAGCAAATATTAATCCTATGCCGAAGAGTGTGCACATAAAAATCCAACACAGTTCTGTTTCTCATTAAGCCCATGTGCTGGTCTTAATGTTGTGGTGCACAGGTGTCAGCATGCTGGTCATGACGGAGAGGTATATCACATCTTGTTGTGTAGACCAGTTAGAGCGTCCATGCTGACCCCCTCTCCACCACAACTGTTGCTTTTTCACTGTAGGAATCAGGTGGATAATATCTGATGATTCATCATTTGTGTTATTTTTGGTTCAGAAATCAGAACCTCAACAGATAGAAAGTACACCAGAGCTTCATAAATACGGATCTTTAGTTCCACTCTTTCATTAGTGGAGCCTGTGAGTACCTGGGGCGGACGATTTCAGCAGTGAAGTGGGTGTCAGGGGGGGTCCTGGGGTCCGGCAAGAAGCGGAGTATGTGCTGCATGTTGAAGGAAGAGATGGATACACTTGAAGGTGCGGGGAGGAAAAGACACATCACTGCAGGTGAGGGGGGGAGAAAATACACAAAGAGAAAAAGGAAGTATTTCAATCACATTGTTCTGTCTTTGTCCCTTCAGAACCCTGAACAAGAGAAACTTCAGCACTGCAGTACACCAGGTTTCACAGAAGTGCTGTGACCTGAATGCTACTGCCAACATCTTCACACAAACACGTCAAACGTACAAGTCAAGAGACATAAAATCTAGTCAGACACAGTCAGTCCAACACACACACACAGTGCACTTTGACATACTGATAAGGTCTCTGGTACATCAACAGCTCAGTGCAAACATACATTATGTGATATAGTCACCATTTAAACTCCCCACTTCCTCCCCATCTTGAGTCCTGGGAGAATTACCATGGTGTAAATGCAGAAGAAGAAGAAACATCCACAGCTGCATCATCCCTCCATGAACTGTGCTGGTGCTCGCAGTGACACAAAATGATAAAGCTGCTGTTTTTTGGGTTAGAACATGAAACATATAGCGAAGGATGGGAGGGCGGTGGGGGGTGTGCATGTGGGGGTTGGGACACCGTGTGTTATCCTGTGCACTGTGTGAGTTTCTATTTCCCCTGAAGTCCCTCCCTGTGTTCTGCATGAGCACTACTGAATTGTCACAGTAGGTGGACAGCGACTGGTTCCCAGTGGAGTCACTTAACGTTTCTCACGTGAGTAACTTTTATTCACCATTTCATACATGATATATAACATAAAATGGTAAGGAGAAATGTACATGATTATGGCTGGACACTGAGCAATATGATTTCACAGTAAGTATAAAATTATTATAAAAGTATCATCTATACATTTGTTGACTGTAATGATTAAACGTGTGATAATACATGATTCAAACAACTGTCCTGATGCAACATGTGAAGCATTAATATGAATAAACACTGACAAGCTGTAAACTGCACATTCATATTATCCATAAATTCATTCCATTAAGTTCAACAAAGATAGTTTAACACTTCAGTAATGAGCTAAATGAACACCCACACTCACTAATCAGCACAATTGATTCACCTGCCAGTTGTTTTGGCTTCATTATAAAATGACAATAAAAAGAAAGAAAAATGCCTTGTTTCATTAGGTATCAAATGATGGAGCAGAAAATGTTGGTTTTATATCAGTAATACAGTACTGTCAGTGCATATTTAAAGAGTGAGTTAAAAAGTGTACTTTAGTTACCAACACCTGCACCACCATAGTTTCCTCCTTATTTTAATTAAGGGATTTTAGGCTAACTATTGGTCTTCTAGCTGCTCATTAAAGAAGTCTCATTCTACTCCTTGCCAAGACAACCTGTCAAAAATGCTCTCCTGCATGAAGTGAAATGGAAAGGGAAGAACTACATTGTTTGGTTTCTACAGGCTGAATAACTGCTTCTTACAGCATTGAATACTGAGGAGGTTTAGATGTAAAGTTAATGAGGATGATGATGATGATACATCTAAGGGAATGTGTGTAAAACAGGTCAAAGAAAGTCAGTAAATCTAAATGTCAGTTCATGCTTGTTTATAACTTACATGTCAACATGAGTGTGGACACAAGGAAACAGATAATAGAATGTCAAAGAATGTCTGTGCCGAGTGTGTGCTCTTCTCTTTTTATCTATAACAACTTGTGGAAGACAGCTGTGCATGGACGCCCCATATATCCAGAAGAATCATCGTCTTCCTCATCGTCCTCTTCATCAACAGAGCACAGTGCTGTTTCTATGGCAGTGTCACTGATGTCCCTAGGTTGAGAGGGTTGAACTGAAGTGATGCCTTCTTCCTCGGAGACAGAGGGAGTCTCTTGCACAGCTTCTGCAACATCCATATGTGATTCCTGCTCTTCCTCCTTCTCTGCCTCATGCCTGCCGAAGGTTAATGTGAGGAGGTTCACATCCTGGCTCCCCTCCTCTTCCGCCACCTTCCTCTCTTCCTCCTCCTTCTCCTCCTCCTGCGGGTTAGCTGCCCCCACTGTCCCTCGATCTCTGTGTGTGCTCAGCGTGTGGCTCTGTGTAGAAGTAGACAGTGTCTCTGAGGAGTATGATGTTTGGTTTGAGGAGAGAAGAGGCTGAGCTTCAGGCGCCGGACCTACAGGATTTGACAAACATGATGAAGATGAAGAGGAGGAGGAGGACAGGAGGTTGGTGCCAACCCGCAGATTATAATCTCCTTCGGTGCTCTCACTTTCCCCGTCGCTCTCGTCTGACGATGACTGTTTGTGCCTCCTTTTACCTGAAGAGGGCAGCGCTGCTTTAACAGTCTGGATGGAAGACAAAGTCAGGCTGCTGGCTGCGTTGATGAGAACATTTTCTCTGTGAGGGACAGATGTCTAACAGGGAGAAAAAGAAAGAAAGACAAAGTGGAAGTCAGTGAATCAACTTAATTTAAATTCTTTAAATCAAAAACCAGGAATTTGGGAAGTTGTTATGACTGATAACTGTGGTGGAAATTCCAAGACAATGAATGAGAAATACAAGTTCTTCTCAAAAAATTAGCATATTTTTTGTCATTGTAGTTTTTCATGTCATTGTGCTGTAGGGTCATGATGCCAGTCAGTGTTTGTAAGGGATTAAGTGTTTATCCTTGTTGTCTGGTGAAATTAATGAGTTACAGTTTTAGGCAGCCACTGATTGTAATTTTCATCATAGGTACACTTTAACTGTGAGATGGAATGTCAAATAAATCAAGGGAATCACATTGTATGATTTTTGAAAGAATAGGTCCTTCTCAAAAAATTAGCATATTGTGATAAAGTTCATTATTTTCTGTAATGTACTGATAAACATTAGACTGTCATATATTTTAGATTCATTACACACAACTGAAGTAGTTCAAGCCTTTCATTTGTTTTAATATTGATGATTGTGGCATACAGCTCATGAAAACCCAAAATTCCTATCTCAAAAAATTAACTCTCTCCAGGACCTGTACACCTCAAGGGCCAGAAAGTGGGCAGAGAAAATCACCACAGGCTCTTCACACCTCGGACACAACCTCTTCCAGTTTCTCCCCTCTGGCAAATGCTACAGAGCTACGTTTGCTAAGACCACCAGACATAAGAACAGTTTCTTCCCCCAGGCAATATCACTAGTGAAGAACTGACTGCTGCTGCTATATGGACACAAACTGCACACACAAACACACACACTGTCTTGCTATAATTTGTCTTTTATTTATTATTTTTCATGTGCTTGTTTTCTGTCTGTATTGTCCTAGAGAAGCTAGAAACGACCATAAAGCTGATTCTGAAAGCTGATTCTGATAACAAGAGGTATAGACAAAGAACACTGAACAATAATCTTATGATGTTCTTGGACAGACACAGCTGGGTCTAACCACTTTGATACATTTATCCACACTGCAAAGACACCAGCACATCAAGTTAATCCTACTCCTCCTCTTTTGCCTCATGCCTATCTTGCCTGATAGCATCAGACTGGGATGCAGAAGGTTGCAAGTTAAAAACCCCGTCTGACTCCTAGTCTATCCCCTACAAGGTGTGTCTCTGAGCCAGACACCCAGCGCCAGCTCCCTGTAAGTCGCTTTGGATAAAAGCGTCTGCCAAGCAAAGTAAAGTAAAAGTAATCCAGGTCAAGAAAAATCAGAGACACCACAATTTACAGCTGCACTGACCTCATCTCCCACATCTTCTCTACAATATTAAAACACATCAGACACTCACTTTCTGGACATTCGCTCTGAACATGACCACTACTTTCATACTACACTGTATAAAACATGTAATATGTAAATGTATGTTCGGTTTGTCTGACATTAGTAGACATTTCATTGTGTTTTTAACAGAGGTCATTTTTACAAACATTGCATATACATCCCAGCCAGACTCCCAGCCTATCCCCGATACCAAGTGCGTCTTCTACCTCGCCAGGTGCCCCCTGTGGCTGCCCACGGCTCCCCCCAACGGGGGATGGGTCAAATGTAGAAATAAAGCCTATTATTATTATTATCACTAATAATGTAGTAGTCATCAGTTTAGCTCGACCTACAAGTTCTAATGATATAAGAGTCAAGAGACAAGAGTCAACCTGTGCAACTGAGCTCATTGGCCATGAGGAAACACAGCATGTAATACATATAATACCCCATAATGGCACAGCTCTCAGACCTCTAACTGGAGCAGATAAACATCTATCTCTTATTGATGATTTATTAATCTTATATTGTACAAAGGTATTAACCCCCTCTGACAGACAGCATCTAAACTCTCCGAGTATGGCGTTATCTTTGTGTCACTATTTGTACGAACAAAAAACGATATTTTGAGCACAGAAAATGTAAACTGAGCAAGTAAAAATTTATTTACAGTGTAGTATAAAAGTAGTAGTTATGTTCAGAGTGAATGTCCAGAAAGTGAGTGTTTTTATGGTTAATAGCAGACACTTAGACACTTGTTGAGCACAAAATGAATTTTTGCTTGCTCAGTTTACATTTTCTGTGCTCAAAATATCGTGTTTTGTTCGAATATAACGCCATACCTGAGAACCTAGGGAGAACCCAGTGAGCGTGGCTCACATGTACTAACTTGTTCTGACATTTAACAACAATTAAGCTGTGCTATCAAGCCAAGTATTTCCCAACAGTGGAAACGTTGTTGAATCATATTAAAGGAAGTGAGATTGTAAGAAGTACTGGGTGAGTTTTGAAAAAGAAACTCATGGTGAGCAACCAATAGCCACATGTCCCCTTCACTGTTCACATTTTACTGATTGGGAACACATGAGCCCTGTTGTGTGGAAATTACCCTCTATCTCTCTCCGTCAGCCTGCTCACTTTAGGCAAATATTAATGGAACATGAAACCGCACCCCATGTCATATGAGGCAGGTTCAAATCCCACAACACCACAAATAACACAAGCTTAACAACACCCACATGCATAAAAGTTTCTTTACCACAGCATGCTGTAATAAAATAAAGCAAATACTAATATGACTTTAAGGTTTCAAAACTGAGCGTTGACTGCTAACTGAAAAATATCTGAGCTTAACCTGTAAAGCTCACATGTTTATAAATCACCTTCATCCACCTTTAACTGAGACCCAGTTCCCTGAGGCGTGCGAAACATATTTCTTCACAGTAATTAATTAGAATTAAGTCAAAGTGATATTATTTAAAACTTAAAAGGACATTTGTATTTCATATATGCCCAAACTATATAAAAGATATGATGTAAGGAGCAGAGTAACAGCTTACTAATGTGTGTGCATTGTGGGAGCAGCAGTCTGGAGGGTGGGGTGTGTAACAGCCAAATGCAATAACAAAATGGGAGTTGTCAGGTAATGGCATTAAGCTACTGCTGCTTATTTAATAAGGTGATTCTGCACTAATGCTAATGAAAAAACATACCTTTGCGATGATGCCAAAAGTGTACACGCACAAGGCAGCTATAAAATCATCTAACAATAGCTTTTTCTTTTTCATAAATGACCTAAAACACTTCCCCCCAGCTCAAAACTACCATACATTCAATTAATTTCTGGATTTCAATCCTTTAAATTACAGGTTAATTATTTGTATTAATCTTCTATGTAAGGGACAGATGTTAATTAAAATTATTTCAATATATATTTAAATATATATATATGGTTAGCAACAAAATTATTATTTTTAACATAGTGTCAAATACTCCCTCTGGACACCTTCGTGGCCACAAATGCCACATAGACATCCATTATAACCAAATTTTTTTTATCTCACTGCCATAAAAAATGTGCATTCTGTAATGTCAGCATTTCATTCTGAAGAACACTAGACAAACCTGTTCCTACATGTGTTTGGCAGACTTCAAAAGTCATGTTGAAGAAAATGAATGTGAATCATCAACACAATAAGATTTAGATTTTCAGCTGAAAAACAAATTTATGGTTCTGTCACATCCAGAATTGACTACTGCATCAGCATTCGCTTTTCCAGGGTGCTCAGTAAACTACATCCAAACCTTTAGTCAGTTCTAATCTAATCTCTTATCTGTGCCACACAGAATCAGCAAATGACCTGAAGTGACGCTGTTGCCCCCCACACTCTCAAACCTTCCCAAAGACACAATTCTCACTGGTCAAGCCTGTGCATGTTTATCTGTGAAGGTTCTCAGTCATCCAGGTCATGGTTATCTCAAAAAGGTTTATCTAATAGCAACTGGACTTAGTAGGTTTCTTGACGACGTTTCGCCCTTCTATCCAGAGGGCTTTCT
>JAUMTR010000013.1:14432491-14483565 GCA_032270685.1 Microctenopoma stevenorrisi | reverse complement strand
TCTAGTTGTACCTGATACCTGGACCTAACTGAAAACAATTCATGACTAAAATAGTGTTGGTTTAAAAATTAGATAGGTGGATGTGTTGATATTAGACCATGTCCTGCAGATGAACACAGCATCATTATCACCTTTGTTGCTCTGCTCTGTTCTGTGAATAGACTGTGCAGGGGTCCACTGGGTTCTTCTGTACTTACCCAAACAGGAAGTGAAAAATGAATCAAGCTGACCAGCGGAGGCATTCATGCTGTATTCTCTGTCTTCATGATTCAACACATTACATGCAGGTGGAACAAACTAAAGAAGTATAAAGAAATGATGAGAGGCGGCAGAGACACATCATGAAAAGTTCACAATTAACATGCATTTTAGAGATGACTGTTCAAGAGTGCCACCTAGTGTTGGTAGATGGAAGTACAGCAGAAATCCAGTTTTGGCCTTAGACCCTGAGTCATTAAATGTATTTATCCAGAGCAGGGAGCCCACAGAAGAAAAAGCGTATAACCCCATTTTGGTGTCCCTGAATAACAGTTGAAGAGACATTGATGGAAATGTACTTTGTAATATAAAGTAATTCTGAAAATTTTCTTTGCTGGTTTTTCCCATAGTGTTATTCCATTAGCTGAAATGTGCTCTGAAAGAACCTCCTCTCTCTACATCCATCACTGATCATTATGGCATCTTAGCGTAATTGCCCTCCCCCTGTTGTGTGTGCACACTCGCCAGCCCTGAATGCCAGCAGTAATATCTCTGGGCGAGAGACAGAGAAAGAGAGAGAGAAAGAGAGAGAGAGAGAGAGCGAGAGAGAGACATATGCATACCCAGCTCATTTCCACCACCAATCAAATTACCTGACCCAGCCGCAATACATCACTGCCAAACTGTTTATTAAACAAAAAGCCATGATTAAATTATTAATGACAGAGATTAATTAAGACTCCATGCACCACACATACACACAAAAAGCAGGCATTAAGACATGTGCATACATACACGTAAACCCACACACACACACACACACACACACACACACACACAGACAGACAGGCAGGCAGGCAGGAAGTAAATACACAAATACACATTGACAAAAACGCCATTACTCTTTTACAAACTTCTCAAGCACACAAATGCATGCACAGACACATAATACGTTACAATGTCGGCAGTCGCTCCAGCGGAGACGTAAAGAAGGGTCGATATATAACATACTGTACCACATTTACATGAGAGTTTGGCAGCTGCTAAAACACTAAACCAAATCAACAGGAAGTCAACAAACAACATCAAGAAGCCTTGTTGTCGGTGAGCTTTTCTGGATGTTACCATCCGGGGTTGTTTATGGTGCTGCCTGTGCTGTAGGGGGCCCAGCATGCATGAGCATGAGGAGAACATACATTTTCACAGTATTATTCAAGTAACTATACTCAGCTTGGATCTACATGCCCTGATTGAAAAGGTACATTTGTACAAACAACAAAAGCTTGCGTCACAGCACCACAGGCATCCATACCTGCACTGTCTCCCAGTCAAATACATCACATACTGTCATTCATCAACATGCCCATTGATCTGATGGCAATTAGGTAGGGCTGAAGGCAACTGTCAATGAGAACTACATGATTTGGAAATACCATTAGTTACCTACGGTGATAAAGGCTATTACACTATTGATGTAACCACAGAGACACAATAATAATACAATTAAATTTATTTCTATTCTATTCTATTTAAACTTTCAATCTATTTCTGAAGCTTCTGTTTTACTTTTGTTTGTTTATTAGGAAGCCTGTGTGCAGCATAACCAGGTACTAATGGTTCAGCTGTGTTTACTATCCCCAGAAACATATTAATTAAAAAGGAAAAGTGGAATAATTAAAAGAAATTGCATAAATGTTTACATACAAACTGCAATTACTGTAAAATATCAAGGATTGGCTTGAAAAACGTGACACAGTTGGCCTGCGTGCTTTTTCTGCTGTTCCTACCAACATTTCAGAACAAATGGGCTGCAGTGGTTGATCTTAATGGAGGATCTGCAGTAGAGCTGCACCAATAGAAGATTTCCAGCATGACCACGCTGGCCACAGCGCAATCATTTTATGATAAGGGAGATCTACAGCTTGAGATTGGTCCCAGGGCCGACCAGTAGACACTACCCATAAAAAATACAGCAGCCATAAAACAATGTTTCTGCATGTGTGTGTTAAAGGAAATAGAGAATACATTAGCATTTGTGTGTTTGTGTGTGTACATCTAAAGAACAAACCTGAAGAAGCCCAAACATTAACCAGTATCAGCACTTTATGGTGGAGAATAGTATATCACCGTGACAACAAAGGCAGTAAAGCACTGTGCGGTGCTGTAAAACATTGTGTGATTCTGCAGTGAGATGAACGTTAGCACAGCTGGTTAATTGCCTGACCACTCCTCTCCTGACACGCGCGCACACACTCATCGACCCAGCGCCCAACCCATGTATACAGCAATGTGTGCTTGTGTGCACAAAGAGACCCAGAGATACGCTGGGACAAACACATACTGTACAGATCCACAAACTATTTCCCATAGGGGCAGTAAAGATGTATGATGGATGAAGCAGGACGTTGTTCACTGTCATCAGTCAAGAAGACAAGGCAGCATTCAGATGCTGCTTGTTGTTCCAAGAAAAATTCATCACACTGCAATTAGTTTGCAAGACTTCAGCTCACAGGCTTTTTATTTCTGCACTGATAAAACCCCACATCCATTGTGTGTGTTGTGTTTGCCAGTATGTCCTCTGTCCCATAAAACTGAACAGAATGTTTTGCAGAAGTCTAGTCACATTAAAGTGAGTTGAAACATGAACCTTCAAATTATTTCTTTTGTGCGCTTTGTAATATAAATGTGTCTTTAAAATGCACACATTCATATTTTAATTATAAATCACCATCAATTATTTATTATTAGTAATCATAATTTTATTGCTAAATTTGTGTGAGTTAAATTTAGGACTCACATAATATGTGAAAAGGTATCACAGGAATTCAGAAATTCCTGGGAAGTGTTTTGAATCTTGAATCTGATGTTTATACACAGTCAGGGGAAATACATTTTCATACATTTCTCCTTTTGTACAAATATGAAATCCTATCACTATACCATTTTAGGCTCCATACCATTGTGATAAATAAATGTTAATGTATGCAATCTCAGAAACTAACATTTTGTGTGAGAAATTGGCTTTCTTCATAGGATGTAGAATAAATCACAGAAAAACAACAACCAAAGGAGCCATAAAAAGAAATTCCCCAAAAGTTATGTTGCATTGACATCAGTTGGTTGTAGACAGCTGAGTTTCGCCGTGGCTGCACTGATGATGGAGCTCTGACTGACAAGCTTCATTAGGCTTTTAGTTTGTTTTACACTTCTACCGCATACTGTTTATTTCCTCAGTTACATTAGTTTCAGCATTACCTCTCCGTGGCCCGTGCACCCAATGATCCTTTCACCGCTGAGAAAACAGCCAACATGACGTCCAGACGCATGTAACTGAAGCAAAAGACAACACGGACAAGCACAGAGAAAAACAACGGAAAGTACTTCCATATGCGTCTGTGTGTGTGTGTGTGTGTGTGTGTGTGTGATAAAGCTAATGTGTTCACAAACAGAATGAGTGTCAAACTCACAAAAAGGCATCTGTCAGATAACTTGTTACGCTTTGCATGGTTTTCTCATATTAGCGAGAGGGAGGCATCGGTAGTGTAAACAGCAGCAGTATCCTGTGGCCTATAAGTCAGTTGTGTGTTAAAGGAACTGCTGAGTGAGAAGCGTGTGTAAAGGATCATTAAAATAAATACAAAAAACTGCCCGAGCTTTCATCCATGAAATTCCTCTATACAGCCATCCACCTTCATCCAAGAGCACATAGCCAGTAACATCAGCCATGTGCTTCATGTGTTGTATTCTAAAAATGCATTTAGTACATTCAATCTTATATTGGTTTGTTTAATAATGTTATTATTATTATTACTATTATTAACACGCAGTCGTCTTGTCATCTTAAGTCTAGTAAATGAACTCAGAAATGATTGGTACCCTAGTATTTCCTCATCCATCCCCAGTTAGAGGAATGTTGAATATGATAAAGTGCAGATATAGCTTCTAAGCAACAGGCATACATCCTCTCACTCTTCTGCTGCCCCACGTGCCCCTGCATATTTACGCTTGATGTATGTGCGTGCGACACGGTACATGCTCGTGCGTGTCAGCCAGTTTATGGCTAGTCAGCAGTACTGCAGGCACTCAACGATAATGAGTAACGAAGGGGCATCGATAAGAGCCATGAGCGACACATCTGACAGGGCAGCTTTTAATAATGGTCACCGTCAGCAGAGACAGACAGACGGAGGAAGAAAGAACACAAAAAAAAAGCGCAGACGGACGGGGATAGATGAGAGGAAAGAGGAGTGTGGATAGAGACAGATGGTTAAAGATTAGGGAAGGACGTAGAAAAGTAACAAATAGAGACAGAGAGGTGCTGGAGAGCATGAAGGTATGAATGGATCCAGAGTGATCCATCCATCCACTTGACCGTTATCACACCTACTTATCACTGGCATGAGGTTTGCACTGGAGCCTTCGGCCGCACTGTTTGCTCTGGGCAGGGCAGAGTATGGCAGATTCAAACCCTGAACCCTCCTACTGTAAGACAGCTGTGCTAATGATTAGTGGTGTCATCCTGTCATACATCCCTGTCCTTGTTGTTTACCATATGATGGCAAAGACCGTGTGGCACTTAAAACTGATCCAGATCTGACATCTTGAAAAGGCTGATCCTCATTTACCTTCAGTAGCATTTTATTAGGTGTGTAGCACGCTGCTGTACCTTAACCAGATCTTTTTCTGGAAGGGAGCATATGTCAGAACAAACCTTTGCCTGCAAAGTGACACAAGCTACAGAGACCACTTCAGCCAACCAAGTTACTAATGAAATTAATAGTCATTAGTCACAGCTGAATCAGCTCGCTGTCACTGATATTTGTCATTTCAATAAATAAAAATGGAGCTGCCAGCTGAAAATTCACAGACTGCACTTTACTAATTACAAATATTGAGGAAGTTTTATGCACTTTGCTGACTTCATTATCTAAAGTCAGATTGGCTGTTCAACTATGAGCCCCCCTCTACGAAGGAGAGCATTAGGAGTAGAGGATTTCTGAAGGAGCTCGGTTTTAGCTATATTTGATCTCATACATAGAATACATATGTGTTAAATGTAGAGCTAGACACACAATAGTTAGAATTAACTCAGCTTAGCATTAACTGGAAGAACTGTGAAAGTGCCTAGTTTCACCCAAACTTTGTACCAGTATCCACGCCTGCCGTCAGTGGGGGATAAATGGGTCACTTGTTCTGGGTCCATGCAGGAGGATGGACCCAGAACTGGGCCCTTCAACCCAATAAATGATCAATAGGAATACTTTAGTGACAAAAGCTTTTTTCCTTTTTCTTCACAATTGTCTCTGAAATAGTGTCAATGATCCTCCCACCCCCACACAAAAATGGTTTGATCACAGACAACAACCTTTAACTTTGAGCTCAATAGCGCTCTCCAGTAAGTTGAAGAAAGAAAGAAAAAGAGGAAGTTAGAGGTTTGAGGGATTTTATGATATAATATTTATAAACAGGTGGTGATGATGCTGGAACGAGTGGAGCAGACCTAACATGACCTAAGTGAGGTGTTGCTCAGGTGACAGAGAGAGAGGACAACCATCCACTTTCTGAGGGAGAGGCTTCCTGCCCAGGCGCGGGACATCTACGATTGTTTTGTCCCGGGCCCAACTGAGACTGTCAGCTGGCCTGCTAGCATCTGTAAATAAACTTAAGCAAAATGATAAAGTATACTGTATTTCCCAAGGTATCACCAGTTCTTTAGAGTTAAATATTTCAACATTTGACACATCATCGGTCACTGACTTGTTGCTTGCTACCACACAGGGCCTTGGCTGCAATTATAATTATGCAGTAAAGATGGAAGGAAGAGAAACTGCTCCAATTTCCTTTATGGTTTGTGGGAAATGACTCAGCTTTAGAAAAAAAAAACTAAAAGCAATTAAGACCTTTTGCAGTTCATCACTGAAATTAAACTGTATGAAATCCAACCCAGTCATTATTAGCTAGTTGCTGGGCCACTGTCAGACACAAAGATACGTATATATTTTATAGATAATTGAGAAAAGCAGAAAGAAAGTGAACAGATGCATTTTAATTAGGCTGGAGCTGTGTATTAAGTTATCATGTGTGCCATAATAATAAAAAACACCCATGGCCAAGCAGGGATAAAGTGTCTAATGAACGCTGTGTCTATTATTACCTTAACGATTCTAATAAGTCTGTCTGACAGAGAGGCAGTTCAGTGGAAAAACAATCTCTCCTCCCAGTGTTTGGTTTCACATTTCAATGACAGACACAAGCTCCTCTGCAGTGATTTCTTCTGCTTGACTGCAGGCTCACTTTGGACATGAACATGCACCTTCTGTAGATTCTTTGTGTGTGTGTGTGTGTGTGTGTGTGTGTGTGTGGGAAAGAGGGTGAAATATTGATGGAGAAAGACACAGACAGACAAACTTGACATACGTCTTGCTTAAAATCGAAATAGCCTTGTTGGGATTGATTCGGGCTTCCCTGCTAACGAGGCGCACTGGTGTAATAGATGGTGCTTTAATTCTGAAAAGGAATTGAACTACAGGCTTGGGGAACATTATTTAAGCAGCATGACGCTCCTGCCATCCATCTGTGCCTCACCATCCTCCCTTTCAGCTCTTCTTTCTGTCCATTTTGCCACCTTGCTTTACGATTAGTCCTTCCTCAGCCATCTATCAATCTATTGTTTCCTCCCTCTTCCTGAGCATGCGCCATTCTTTCAGTTTAAAACTCTTTTATCAGACTACTGCTCCTTCCTCCTGTGTTTATACCTGCAGTAGTTTACACATTAAGACATTACATTTTGTACATTCATTCATGTCCTGCCCAGAATGCTTTGTAATTACTTTTTGTGCAGAACATAATGACATTCCCATCAGCACCAGCTGTACTTTGAATTTAGCACTAATTAGAAAATTGCCTTGCTAACAATGCCTATACTAAGGTAATTTAAGAGTGAGGATAACCCTGCATCAGTCTTCCTTCAGCTCATCTGGTTTGCTTTAGCATCCTCCCGCTTACAGTGTTCATCCGTCATCACCCTGCGCCTGACACTGTTTCTGTCTCTGTGTACTTACCTTACCACGTTGCCTTCCTCCTCTCCTACTACTTCTGCCCACACCTGCCATCCATCCAGCTGGTTCCATCCGTCCCACTCTTTCAGCCTCCTTTGTCCCACCCTTAGCCTTCTCTCCCTTTTTTTTTCCAGACTCTCTGCAGTGCCACACCCGAACAACCCTGTGTTACATATTCTTTCCATGTATCTTCCTTCAAATCACACATTACCTTAGCATTATTTATTCAGTCTCTTCTTTAATGCTGTCAAGTATATTGCCTTCCTCTTTGGATTCCTCCTCCGCCCCTTCTCTCGTCTTTTCTCATTTCTTCTTCGTCTTATCCCTCCATCACAGCATCATGCAAATTGTCCTTACACTGAAATAAAGTATGAGTGTTGTTATCATCAAATAGCAGGTTTAAGCCAGAATGCCTATAGTCAATCTATCTTCCTCTCTTTCTGCCTCCCCTTACCCCCACCTGCTCATGCTCCATACATCTACCTCCTCCTTAATGTTACATATGAGCCAGCGGCGGCGTAATGATCGCTTTAAACAGGTAGTCTGTATGCATAGAAGCTCACGAAACTATACACTGATGGTGTGTGTGTGTTTTCTTCTCAGGTACTTTCTCAGTGTGGAATTAGTAATTATAGCTAATAGTGTCCCACAGTGTGTGTCTGGTGTCTGTCTTGGTCTTTGACGGTGTAAATGTGTTTGTATACATATGAGTTGTGTTCTGCATTATTCCATCTCGATTCGCTAGCATATAAATGTATATAAGAACAACTTGATGAAAACTCCATAAAATGCTGTCATTGCTTCTTTAAACTGATGTATTTTATTCTGAAACAGCACGGTGGCACAAGACATCAGACATCTTAAGTGAAAACCAGTGGGCTATTAGTTTAATAGGCAGATGGGGAGGATGAAAAATGTGTGATTCTTTATTGGTCAAACTCAGTAGTACAGCATGAGTTCACCACTGAACTTCCAAGAAGTTCAGGCTCTTTACTTCCTTGCTATTGTTTGTCACATAAACCATTATATTTATGCCAGAGGCTGTACACAAATGTGTTGAAAGCATCTTCTACTACATAAAGAAGACATTTTGGAATATTTTAATAGCGACATTGTTTACAACCTCGATTACAACAAAAAGTCCTGGTCTACTCTGCATTTTGCTGGCACAGTGCTACGCCCAGCTGTCAGTCGGTGTTTGCTCATGTGCACTGGTACCAATCAGACCTCTCAGATATAAGCTGGACTTACTTCATGATTCAGTCATGAATGCCCCATACATAACTAAAGGGATTTGTCACAGTGGCAGTCGAGAGCATTTGTGTGTGGTTCTTATGTTTGAAAAAAAAAAGATAATTTCTTTGCTTGAGGTCGAACCCTGGGTTCTTTGCTGGACTTAATGGTGGTGTTACTGTACATTCTAGTGAAGAAGACTAGCTGAGGTGAGTCATGGAGTAATTTGGACTAGTGAAAATCGAGTGTTAGGATGTGAAATGCTGCAGGATTCTAACAAGTCCAAGTCTAGCAAGTGGTCCAGATTGTTCCTGTGTGTGTGAGAGTGCTCATTATGACTACATGTAAATGCTTAAGGACACGAAAAGACACACTATTCTTCACTATTCTTGCGTAGGCTGTGTTTTAGGGGCTCTGACAGTGTTAGTAAGGAGGCAGACTTTGGCCCCCAAGGCACTCTTCGTATGTGTCTCCTGGTGTGTTATGTACGGTCATCTTTCAAAAAGCTTTCTAATATAGTTATTTCTTCTCCTGACGTTTATATATTGAATATACAGAATATCGCCCTTTCACAAACACAGTTTTACACGAGCCTTACACGTTTGCAGGGTAGACAAGGTTCAACAGGGATGGAGTTAGAGGTGACACAAAGTTCTAACTGACATCTGGTGTGCATGGTTATTTTTTCATTTCTTCACGGTTTAATCACAGTAAACGAGGCGGACGCTCGTGCATAGCAGCACTGTGCTCTGGCATGACACATCTCATATCTGTGACTGCATTTTTATCAACACATCTGTCCCCCTGGCTTCAGATGCTGCCGAGATCTGATCAGTTAAAGAAGAAACCCACATTATAAAACAACTGTTGAGAACAGATCATGCTAGAATCAGCTGTAACGAGGTCCTGCAGTAATATGTCATGCTTATTTAAACACAGTCCACTATTACTCTGGACTGTGTTTGATTCAAATAAATTGGTTTACATCCAACGATTTCTTTAGTGTTGTTATTTAGCTCCCTTGTTAGTTGTTCATAAACTGTTGTTATGATAACGGCTTCATTCAAATATAATCAGTTACTAAAGTAAAAAAGTAAAAAAATGATTTCAGCAAAACTTATCCATACACTTTTAGGCTTTTAAATTGCAAATGTATTATTGGGAGTTTTGCTTAAAAAAACAAAATGTTTCAAGTTACTCTTTAATGTCCATCACTAGATAGAAGCATAAAATCTACTTTTACACCAGAAAACTGAGAGTTGGTGATGAAGGAACCAGACCTCATGCTCATTTGTGTGACCCACCACCGACACACGCCTACACACATCCACACACAAACACACACACACACACACACACACACACACTCAGAGAGAGAGAGATAGAGAGACCATGAGATGTATCTTCACTTGGGAAACATCTTTTGTAATGTTGTACGTAAACAGTTTTCACCCTAATAACATATGTGGATGTATTACTTGATTTGTATTGTGCTTCATTGTATGTTCATGCTGCACTATGTGGATTAATAATGTACACTGTATCTCTTTTGAGTCTTGCATAGTGCATGTTATCTGGCACCTGCTCACCTGCCCTTTATATGCGAGTTTCACACACTGTAGCAAGCATTTCTTAACACGCTGAATGTCTCTCTGTTATTCAACAGTGCCTCCTACAGGCAAGGGAAAGTACAACATGTAGAGAAAAAAGCCTGCAAATCTCCTTCTCTGTGAAACCAATCACTGTGCGGCAGGATCTGTTTTACTGCTTCAGAAGACACATAGAGTGAGAGTGGACTCGGCAACGTTGTCCCAAAGAAAGTGTTTAAAGGCAGCTTTGTGAAGTGTGTATGTGCTCATCTTGTCATTCATCTCCAGCCTCCCACAGTGGTCAGGGAGCAGCTATCGAGTACCATCGTTATTCATGATCAGTCTGTCTGTCAGGTCATGACACACACCAGGGGAATACGGACCCACACAAGCATTTAGGAAACACATCCACACCCCCATATCTTATAGAATTCGTGTTCTTGCCCCGTGCCCTAATAATGCCCATCACAACTAAATGCCAAACTCTGAATCTAACTTTGACCTTATCCCTCAAACAGCTGCTCAAAGTCAAGACCACCTAATATGTCCTTACTGCAGCGGAACTAGAATAGAATGTGTTTGCATGAAGGCAGAAACACCCAATCATTATTCAGTCCAGCGGTAGCATTAATCTACATGTGGATCTATAACGCCACAGATTTTAATCCATTATGAACTTATTACTTTTCTCTCACACACACAGTCCCCGGGGAATGCCTAATACAATAACAGGTCCAAGTTTATTCCTTTCCATTTTCTACATTATTAAAACGGATTAATTCAAGCTCTGTGCATAAATTGAGATATTCTTTGCTATAACAAGTTTAATATTCTGTCTTCAAATCTGCGCTGATCAAACACTGTTTTTTTACTGTTTCCTTCATTACAGAGTCAGACACAGGAATATCATGTTGAAGACAGAGAAACTAAAAATATAAAACCCAAACCCACTTTAAATACACAATGCCGTGTAATAAAGATGCTCAGGCTCTCCCCCAGTGTGTTATAGGGATATTGGCTATTTCCTGTTTTGATGGCAAGTCATTTTACAGGCAGACAGAGACATAGATGGCCTGGTCACCTCATGGCAACGGTCTGTGACTGTCATGATTGCTGTGTGGTCTCTGTTAGTTCGTCTGCCTCGTTCTCGTCCATTGCAACGTTCCTCGCTCACACGCTATCAGTCCCCTTCCTCTGTATTTTAGTTTCTACCGTTTGATTTGCTGCTCTGTCCAATGGTACGTGTCCAGGAAAAAGGGATGCGAGTTATTTTCATAGTAATCTCATGTGGAGGCTTTTGGGTCAACAGTTAGAGCGAGTGTGCCAAGCAGGAAGTAAAGGGAATAAGTCTTTCCTTGTTTTTCAGGTTCAAGAAGAAGCAAATGTTCATAGATGAAAAAGAGCTGTCAGTGAAAAAGGTTTAAATAACAACTTTACAGTAAGATGCTAGTCAGCTATCTGAGATGCATTCAGATGCATTTTCCTACATTTACATTTCTACGCCTCACTGGAAGCTGAAAAATATATCTTGGTTCAGGAAATTTAATAAACCGGTGTGCTCTCGTGATCACTGTTGATAAGTGGAAGAGAGAAACAGTAACATTTGGAAAATAAAATCATCAAACATTACTTTAATTATCAGATAAACTAATAAACACAGGTGAAATTCTCATGCAAGTTCCAGTGATGTTATAGTGACGCTGTGAATTAGCCACAACTAAACAGGCAAGAATGAACATTAGGTGTGTTAAACAACATTTAAAAGTGTGTTATTTAATAAAAGTGTAACACTTCAAAAGTCATTTAACCAGTTCTGTTTTTGTGGTTCGATCAGACTTTAATGCCAGTGGCGTCTTCCTAGCAACATAAGCAAATGACTCTAGCACCCGTGGGTGAATCAATCACAACGCAACTTAAAATTCAATGCAATGCATGACGCAATGGAATGATGCTATGCAATTTAATGAGTCTGAAAATGTCAGATCGTATTGTAGAAATATCAGGTGTTTTCTGTCTTTTTTAATTCTAAGCTATAATGACGTTAACAGCTTCTTGACGAACCAGCTAATGAAAGGAAATGCATGGAAACTAGTGGCACTGTTAGCCAGCAGCGCACGTCACAAACTTGCAATACTTGCAATGTTTTTATTCCCTCTCTCTACGCCGCTAAATCGTGTCACCATCTGTGCAGATATCTCTTTTCAGCTGAAAAGAAAATGAACGAGCAGCTGGTGAACAGAGCGCCACCTCTAACTGCCATAGAGCTGCATTTTTTTTTTCACTCAAGGGTGAAGCTTTTACTCAGGCAAAAAAGGTGTGGCAGTTATGCCTGAAGGGGTGAAGCAGTTTATCCAACAAGCTGACCCTCTTCCACATCTTGGAGTGTTGTTGGGCAAGACCTCGGTCCAAGTGGTTTTTACCTATGAGTACCTTGAATGGTAGGCAGCTGTCATGAAGTGTATGTGTATGAATGATGGGATAAAGAGTCAAATGCAATGCAGGATACAAAGTGAAGCCATTTACTGTCGTCCCAAAGCAATAAACCTGAAGCAAATACCAATAAAACAATGATATCATACAATATGCTAACATAAATAGTTTGTCACACGAACATGAGGCAGAAAAAGTTCAGTCAACCTCCAGATACTCATTGTCGAGGGGAACAAATTGCAGGAGGTGGTAACATTACAAATGTTGGTTTGGTCAAATTTCCATATTTCATACGACCTCAGCATTTAAATTTCATTCATGGCTTTTGAGAGTTGATACCAACTTGAAACTACAAGATGATTCTGGGAAAATTAGTCCAAATTCTTTAACTATTATCTTAAATCCATTATAAATAAGCAACCTTTTGTTAATGCACATATCATACGTAGTTTATGTGATGACAGTAATGCGTGTTGCATCTGTATGTTGTTTAATTATATGTGAATGGCATTAATAGCAGTTAATAGCATTAATGTTACTAAATGTTATTGATGAGCACTGTGAACATCCAGCTGTTCATAAAGAAAGAAAGGAAGGAAAGAAGGAAGGAAGGAAGGGAGGGAGGGAGGGAGGGTGTATGTTTACTGCATCTGACATAATGATGATTTGAAGCTTGAAACCTCCTGAGCTCGGTGCCTCTCTAGTGCCAAATTCTTTCCAGTCAACTTTGTCTGTGCTTTTACAAGTCACCTCCCTCTGTCTGTCTGACAGTCAGCTTCACGCATTTCCGTTCTCCAACATCACACACACGCACTGTACATATCTATCTATCATCATGCACTGCTGGTATGACGACCATGTGTCATCCAGAGTCGGCTTTGTTATTGATCGCCAGTTGTAATGATCTGGAGATGCAGATGATGGCGCCGCCCTCATTGATTTCTAGTGACAGTTAAAAAGCATGGCATAATTCCCATTGATCATCAGTGTGTAAAACTGGTGTCATCTCCATTGATTAACAATAGAAGTGTGTGGCGTATACGTGTCACAGGTCCAGAGCAGAGGAGCCCCCTCACACACAAATCAATTTATTATTTGAACGTGTGTGGCGCACATGCAGACACATGCGCTTTAAAGGAGCAGAAGCCGTGAACTTCCTACTGACTTCCCATCAAACTGCTGGCGTATTGGAAATATTGTCTTTCACACACTGTGTTGAAAAGTGAGTTTATCCAGTAGTTTAGCCTCACTGGTATCTGTGTTCCCACAGTAATCTCATCGCGCAGAGTAACCAAAAAAATGACTCGATGTCTTTCTTTGAAAGCATACAGCTGGATGTTGAACCCTGGCCGCCACCAGGGGATACACAGAGAGTTTGGAGTTTAAATGTATTGTCTCACCCTAAAAACACATACTTAAGCCTGAATAAACATACAATCATCATGTCCTGTAGCAGCCTGTAATGAACACGTCGACGGGGGTTTTTCACTGCTGAAAAATTACAGGAAATGTCCAATCAAAATGTTTTTCAATAAAACACACCGAATTCTGTGAAACTATTCACTGTCTGTGTTTTTCTTTCCCTAACGTTACCACTGAAACCACTGAAACAGACGGAGAAGGGTCACTGACACACAGGTCCACAGTGTGTCAGGTTATGAAATAAAAAAATAAAATGACTGCAGCATTTTGTCATAAACGTCATTTTCAAGCTGCAGCAGAGCATGTTGATACATACTGTGTCTTCCTGGTGGACATTGTGCAGTTTGCCTATAAGTACGCTGGTTGGCTTAAGTCATCGTTGCTCGTCAGTGGGTGCGTTTCACAAGAAACACAACTACAGTTGCTATGGCTACTAGCCAAGCTATGTGACAGTGTTGTAGTTTAGTTATAATTTAGCAGCATCTCAAATAATGCTTCAGTGTGGTGCAGTGGCGTCGGTGGAGAAAATAGAAAAGCTGCTCAGACGCCTGTGAGCCCTGTCACTACACATGAACATCTACCTAAGGTCAAACATCTGCCACTTTCTGCTGTCTTTGTTTTTTCTGTTTGTTTTGTTCATGTTTCATGTTCATTCCGCTCTATGCTGTGTCCCGTTACACTTTTATTGCTTCCTGTACCTGTCTCTCTCTCTGTTTCTTTCACACATTCCTCATTCATCTTTTTCCTAATGGGTGGACTTGACTTTTGGTTCCTCGCTGTCTCTCTCTCTTCCTATCTGCGTGATTTATGTGTCCACAGTGTCTTGTTCCCCCGTTACCTTGATGAGGATCACACACACACACACACACACGCACACACACACACAAATAGATGGATGAGCTGCTTATAACTAAACCTGCCAGACTTCACTGTGAATTATAATCACCTTCAATCTGTGTCTCTGAATCCCTGCCCAGCTCACATGTTCATGCTCGTGTGTGTCAGGATGCTCTGCTCTGCCTCACCATGTCATGTGTGAGTATCATTCACCGGTGTATAAGTGATGGAGCAGTGAGGAGTTTCCTCCCGAAGGCCTGTATGTGAGTGTGTGTGTGTGTCAGTGTTTCTACTTATTATTCTCTCTGTGCCCTGGGGTTTGACCTGTCTTTATGTTCTGTCGAGGTTTCATGTGAGCTGGAATATAATTCTATTTCCACTGCTGCTCAAATACAGTACACACACACACACACACACACATCTTTAGGGAACAGCCATCAAGGTGAGTGGTCCATCATTCACCCTCACATAAGGTATTCAACTGCACTATTTCAATGTCACATTGTCAATGGCCAAGTGTGTGTCTGTGCGTGTTTTGGAATAACCGGCGGCCTAGCAGTTGTTAAGGCAGCACGGGAGAATGCAGTGTGGAAACATAAATCTCAGTGAGAAGGAAAGAGAGACAAAGAGGACACTGAGGGCACAACTTCAGTTTCTAAAGTTCTCAACAGAAACATTTGTGTGTCAAATTAAACCAATGCCAAAATGAAACAGTAAACAACATGAGTGAAAACCCTCAGTTATTCCAGGTGAAGAAATGCTACGTGGCTCATTTCAGAGAAGTGAAACCACAATCTTTTATCTCAGAATAGAAAAACGTTCTAGTGTTTTTACATAGGTAAGTGTTTTTTGTTTGATTGTGAGAAGGTTGTCTTAGCAGGAGGTGTCGAAGGTGAGGACCGACTTATTAAAAAGGCAGTAAACCAAGGTCAGGATGTCCTGAGTGTTGCTGTGCAGCTTTCATTAACCTGCCCAGGACTAGGTTAGTGCGTTATTATTGCTTAGCGTGTTACTTAATTAACACATTTAGTTATTATTTGAATGATGGACAGACAAACAAGCGGTCACACAAGGGGTGGAACATAGATGAGTACTGGCTTTGGACTGGGATAAAGAAGCGTCCTAACCAATGGGAACATTTGGTTGGTGGGTCTGCTGCAGCTTTCCTCAACAGAACAAAAGCAGCAAATCACAACAACACAAACATTTAAAGGAAGTGTGACGTTCATGAGTCTCAACAAACAATAATTGCGTAAAAAAAGCCCTCTGTGGACTGATCTGTGTATCAGTCGCATTAGCCAGTGTTGTAAGGCTAACAATAATAAGTATGCTGTAAAACTCATTGACTGTCTCTTTCACTAGGATATAAACTGTGGTCTCCTGTGAGGAAGTCCTGTGTTTTGCTGAACCACCCAATCACCCCAACCTGCTAAAGCCTCCTGGCCTGGCAGCTCAATGGGTTAAGCATCAGACTGGGATGCAAAGATCCCAGGTTCAAAACCCCATTTGAGTCCATCTGAGTCCATTCTCTACCAGGTGTGTCCCTGAGCCAGACACCCAGCGCTAGCTCCTTGTAAGTCGCTTTGGATAAAAGCGTCTGCCAAGCAAAGTAAAGTAAAAGTAAAAGTAAAGGCTCATACTTTGTCTCTGTGTGTGTACTGCATTGTACACTTCCACCTAATCTTCAGAAACACGAGAGGCAACACATCACTTAATTACATGTAAATACACCACCTGCTCATAGGTTGTGTATTTACACGTTTTTCAAGGAAGACAGTCTTAATCGTTAGTAGAAATAAAAAGAATCTGAACACTGACAGACTGAACAAGCAATCTGACTCTAAACTACAATCTCATACAAAATGCAATGTTACAACATTTTGCATTTGTTTGAGCGGACGACAAAAAACGTGTGTGTACTTATCAGGTTTCACAATATAATCTGCAGTCTTTGAAACAATGCAGTACAAAGAAACAAATGAATGAACCTCTGTACACAGCTGTACACACCATATTGATGTTTTGCAGGACTAAAAACTACACAATTTCATTTCAATTTGGTCATTGACTGAAACATATGATTCAGTAAGTGCAATACTGACATGTGATTCTCTACCAGTGTTTATTAAACTGTGACGTTTTTAAGAAACATGTATGTATTGATTTAGTGTACTGTGCGTGTATTTGTCAGAGAATCCTGCTTTAGTTATTAATCCTGATTCAAACTTCTCTAAAACACAGTGCTGATCCTAACATAATGAAATTATTATTTATTAAAAGATTAACCTCAAAATCCACAATATTACTGTATAGTAAAGTGGGACAAACCCAGGCTAAAATCAGGGAGAAGCCTTGTATGAATGAGGCAATGCTGCCCCCTGCTTTGTAGAGCATGTACAACACAATTATCATCACTTTAAAAATAGGTCTGTTATTGCTTGTCAAATTCCTCTTTTTCATGAATAGTGCAATGATGTTTCGTTAATATATGTATATATAACAACAGGCCTTGATATCATCACGTTTATTTACTGTTCACTAATTTTATTTTTGAAGTTCTACACTTCTGTAATTCTGCCTTGTACGACCGAGACTTCCACTGTCTTGTGCTAAAACCTCTATGGTGTTAGACAGTGACTTAGTGGTGATAGCAGCGTCAGGGAGTCCACAGTTCCTGAAAGTCATGAAGAAGAAGAAATAGTTTGACAGCAGCACAGTCTGAGAAAAGCATATGACACACACCACAACATCAAAGCGAGATGTTACAGTGTATGTCTCACTAAATGACACCTATATGCACGCACTGGATGGAAAGGTAACATAGAGTCTAGTTAACCATCTTAGCTACACGGGGAAAAGTGAGAGAGAGAGAGAGACTTTATCTAACTTTACAGACAGATCAGTAGTTACTACAGCTTTCGCCCTGAATCCAGTGACTCCTCGTAAAACTGTCAAATGATGCACCAACCACTGAAAAAACGAATTTATATTTAAGTATGTCAGGTAAGGCTGGTGTGGTCTACTTCCCAGCAGCCATATTCCCTTCTTCTCTCTGCCCTCTGGGCCTTGTAGTTCTAGCTGGGGACCCGTTATCAATCACTCTGTGGTACCCTGGATTGATAAGTGTAAAGAAGCCAACGTTGCTCAAATGGAGTTTAAGCATTCATGTACATTTTTGGGTATGGTTCATTTTTAAGGTACCAGGGTACTACACGATGATATAAATCCAGATGTAAACCACAAGTGGTGCAGTGAGCATTTATTTAGCAGTGGGAATGGTGGAAGGCCATACCTCTCTTTCTGCATCATCAGGGCTTGCTGCTGGATGAATGTGCCATTTATCCTGGAACTCTCCTGTGTGCGCACGCGCGTGTGTGTTGTGGGTGTTGTTGTCTCCTGTTTGGACTCACGTGGATAATGTAAATGACAGACGGCTCTCATTCAGGCCAGGATGGGCACAGGGAAAGGGAGACGGGAGAAACCAGTTAGGATGCTGCCTGGACTTGTATTCTAAGATATTTTCACATGAGAATTTGTCAGTTTGGAAATAAGATTTTTTCTGCACGGCTGTGTGATTTTAGCAGGAAGCACGAACATCGGTTGCTGAAAACTTTTGGCAAAGGCTAATGGGTGCTAAGTTTACCACATGCTGCTGTCACTGCTATGTGAAACACAACAGAGAAGAAAAGAATGCTATTATGCGGTGAGGCAAACCCCAGAAGTTAAAGTTCCTAAAAGAAAACAACTCCTTTCTTTCAGACCTGTATGTCAGCCTCGTCTTGTCTTTTTGTCTTTCTCTCTTCAGTATGCACAAAACCACAGCTTCCAGACTCCATGAGCTGTTATCCACTGAGTCCAGTGACAGTGACACAGAAGAGGAGAGCCTTTTTGAGACCCAACCTTCAAGAAAGAACCCAAGGACGGACCAGCAAAGCCAGAGGAGGACCATAGATCAGCCGCTCATAACAAACACACCCTGTGACTTTCCCATCAGCCGAGGATCGGACAGACAGTTGGAGGCTTTCATCAGCATGAGAGACCAGGCTGACAAAGCCACAGAGGTGAGAGAGAGCGATTCATTTTTGCATATGATGCGAACAGCACAAGAAGGTGTGTGACCGGATATAAAAACACACAAGCTTTATCTGTTCTTAGCACATTCTTAAAATAATGAGCAAAATGTTATTGATTGATGTGGCAAATTAACACAATTAACATTTACTTGAGGACACTTATTTCTTCATATCAACATCTTTCTGTCTATCTCCACAAAAACTACACTTGTACAAGTGCCAGGAGGTACTACGGCTATACTCTTCTTTATCTTTTCCATTGAACATTTCTAACATCATAATCTAATAGGAGTGAAACACATGCACACGCACACACACAGGTAGCTCACAAAGAAGCCTTTGACTCACATCTGTGAATATACTTGATCTAGTTTCCAAGTCACTTAAGATAAGGAAATAATACATTCTAACATGTACTTGATGTGAGCAGTAAAGTTGATAGACTTAGAGGGATATCTTTATGTTTGACATGCATGTCTTTCTCATGTTATTAGGAGGCTTAGGTTGGTAAAAAGTGAAATTATTGAAGACGACTGAGAGTTCTCACTTTCAGTTTGAACATTAACATACACACACACACACACGCACACACACAAGCAATATACACCACATCACTGTTTATCACCATTCACATCGTGTAGTTTTTTGTCTGCAGAGGGAACACACTGGGAAAATCACTTTTTTCGCTTCTGTATGTCAGAATTGCAGCTCAGTGAAACTCATCAGTAGAGCTGGGTGTTTCAGTCTCTGAACATGTGACAGACAGTGTTCATGTTTGGAATAGTGCACTGCAGCACACAGTGGCCACATTGTGTTAACAAATGAATTCCTTAACAGGGATGTAGGCCAACATTCTGGCTGGTCATTCAAAGAGAATATTCACTGACCCGTTCCAGTCACAGTGTGAGATTGTTTTTAATATTAGACCAAACATATAAAATGGGTCCACTAAGTGCTATCGAGGATGACACCCATCCTCTTGACCTGAGGGGAGGGAGAAACGAGTTGCCAATGTTAATGAAACAGCTGCTGGCTTTTGATACAGTTGATTTGGTACCAATGAGGAGAACCTCAGTTTTGTTTCTACTTAGTTTGATAAAAGTGATAAAAAATTAAGTTTTTATCTCTTGTAGACAATCAGAAAGGGAGGTAGGTGGTGGAGGAGTTTGAAAGGAAAGGTAGGTGTCATCTGCATAGCAAAGAAAATGTATATAACATTTTTATATTTTATAAATAGAAGGGGGCCCAGGATCAAACCCTGGGGAACACCAGTACCAAGTTTAAACGTTTTATGAACCTACAGTGCAGGACTTTGATTTACAAACCTGCCCAATGAGTATTTACTCCTGCTCATCAGCATCTTCGAGTCATGTTGCTGTAGCATGCAGCCACGCAGCAAGTCTTTTGTGTAATTGCTAGAAAAAATCTCTATACTTAAACAAATTCACCGCAGATCATGAATTGAATTCCAAAGGTATTAGTTTAGTCTTGCTGGCAGGGGAGCCCACAAGCTTACATAAGTAATGTCTGTCACAGGCAGCTTGGTCACAAACACACATATTAGTCAAAACAAGATACAGAAATTCCACCCCCCCCACCCCACCAAACACACACACACACACACACACACACACACACACACACACACACACACACACACACACACACACACATACATGCACACTGTGACCTAGAAAGGAGTCTGCTAGTCAGTCAGAGGTTAAGTTTTCTTTGTACAGTGATCATAAAACCACAGTTGAGGGGAGGATATCAAGATTAGGTTTATCACAATAAGGTAAACTGCTAACACATGGCTGTAAAGCAATGTAGAACAACAATATTAAAAGGTTACCATAAATTCACTTAATCTTTCTAACAGTAATGATCATGTGTTTGCGTGTTTACCTATAGGAGTGGGAGAAGCTGAATTATGACATACACACCTTGTGCTATGAAAGACGAGAAGTTAGGTCTCGATGGAAGAAAATTTTGTTGCAGCTTGGTAAGACCCTCTGATTTTATACAATCTAATGTCTGTCTTGCCCCATATTTCTCTTTTTCCATCTCACTTAAATTGCTTAATCTCTGCAGGTTACCAGCGTGAGGCAGATGCCTTGCTGTGTGTGAACAGACAGAGCTGGTACAGTCCAGATCAGGAGCATCTTAACAGAGCTACTGAACTGTTGCGAGAGCTGCTCGACGACACTTCACTGTTCCCCCCTGGAACAGGACACCAGAACAGATATCTCTATGTGATGGTACACAAACACACAGGAAACATATTAACAGCTGAAAAACACATCATCCATCAGATTCTTAAATCTTATCAAACCTCTCACTTATGACATGCCTCCGTCTTTTTCTCAGGACCGCCTGGTGTCACTGGACAGTGCTGAGGACTTCATCAGACTGGCCAAAGAAAAATATCCCAAGAAGTGAGACAGAGTGACAAAAATATATAATACAAAAATAAGACATAGAAAAACATTTATTTTGATTTTATTTAACTGAAGCCTGTAGCACAGGTTTTGATTAAACCACACAGTCCTTGTGTGAAATGTGCATTTGGAAATTAAATAATGCACATGGGAGAAATTAAAATTTGCTTGTGTTTGTTGTTTTTGATTAGGAAGTACAAATATGCATGTTGTGTGTCAGTTAGCAAGCAATATAAATGTCATCTCTTTATCTCAACACAAACATTTTTATACATGTTGTTAACGGGCAGAGCTGACAGTAACATACATTTAGTTGTTTCTTTTACTAATATATGTGTTTGACACATGCTGCCATCTGTTGGACAAAGCTAGTATCACATTAGACAGTGTGATATTAGCTTTGTCCAACAGATGGCAGCATATAGACATATTTCAGTGGATTAACAAGGTAAAATTAGTGTATTATTAAAGATGGTTGAAAAGTTTAAGTTTAAATAAATCAAATATTCTTTACAAACGATGACAAATGGTAAGGACATTTATGCTGACTTTGAAACAAATACAATGAATTGTTTTGGTGATTGAGGTGACTGGTGCACAGATGGGAAAGAACAAATTCTGTAATAATAATTATCAGAAAGCTGGCAGATTACCTCCATCAAAGTCTGTCTTCAAAGGTCAAGAATGGTTGTTCGTATTCATATTTTTCATTAAATTAATAACTGTGTTATGTTCTATTCACATTAATGCTGTGTGCACAAACACACACAGAGAAAGAGAGTTTACTCTGACCCAGATATTGTTCTCTACCAGGCCCCTTCCCAAGTTTGGGAAACAGATGTGGAACTAAATGAGGTGAACGCTGGGGGAGGGGACCAGCATTAAGTGCAGGCCAATAGTCTTCCAGGCATTGTGCTGCTTGCACCTTTTTCTCATTATACCACTGTGTGTGTGTGTGTGTGTGTGTGTGTGTGTGTGTGTGTGTGTGTGCATGTGCATTTTAGATCATACACTGCTGACATCATTCTTTAGAGTTTTAATGAAACATCCCAAAGAGAGTGTTCTTCAGTGTACTGTCCTGTATTCTTTGGACTGAAATATGGCTGAAGAATAATTACAGAGTTGATTGTGCATGACGTTGGAATCCACTTAAAGTTTCAGTTATAACCTTTTTTCTAATATTACTTTCAGTACAGACATTCTTGGAAGTGCAAGCTGTGGTTAAATCAATGCAGTGAAACAGAAGAATATGAAGAAAGTAGTGCATGGATTCAAATGTGATTAGCTGGGTTTGATGAGACATGACGTGGATCAGTTGGTCTGGCTATGATGTGTTAGTAATGTCTCTCTGTGTCAAGGTCTTGTTTGCCCACGTTCTGACTCTCTCTCCTTTGTGTGTGAAGAGTGACACAGATCTGGACCTGTATGTTTGATATCACTGATATCAAACATGTCAGAGAGTTTGTAATTGAGACAAAGGACTCGTGACACATGGTGTCAGGACCTTAGTTTACTTGGACAAAAGTCAATGTGTGTAATAATGAACTGCAGAGTAAGCTCGAAAATTAAGATTCTCATAAATGCCGATGAGAACGTTTAAGCTGAGTCACCTCACATCACTTTCATACACCCCCAAATAGGTTTGTCCAAATGTCTCAAGGCCTTTGAATGGTTAGTAAAGACAAATTAGTGGTGTTACCCTTAAACCTCTAAAAGTGCATCTTTACTTTTACTGGGACAGACGTAAAAGTATCTCTATGGTGCAAATGCGCCATTTTAACGACTCTCAGAGCCTCCTGTGTTTACGTCAGAGAGTAATTTATGATAAGATAGTGTTGACAGCAGTGTTACACCCATGCACACAAATATTATCAGTCATATGTGCACACAGACAAACACACACACACACTCAGTGCATAGCAGTGGATGTTTAGAGAACTGAACAAATAAACCAAGGTAAGGTGTGCTGCCCTCACTGACCCCTGACAGAAGGTCAGAGGTCAAGAGTCTGTTCAGGAAAGGCAGCTTTATTATGTTAAACACACCAACCAACCAAATTTTAAAAAAATCTGGAGAAAAAAAATGCAGGTGTTATTCTAATTTAGAGGTTTCAGCTGTTAAATGTTTAAGTACATAAATGTATTGTAATCTGATTTGCTTTAGCTTTTTTAGATTGACAGTGTACCACATTGTTTTTGATGAAATCACAGTTAGTATGGAATTATTGCTGTTTTATGGTCAGATTTCAACAACCCTTAAATTTGCAATGACCTTGATTGATTTGAAATAATTTTTCATTGTCTCGTTGAAGACCACACCACAGTCATGGAAAGCATGTTGTTTGGGGTATTATCGTCATTCTCAGTTTCTTAGTTCAGCCAGAAAACACAAACATGCACACACACACACACACACACACACACACACACACACACACAGATGGCTTAAGCAAGTCTGAAGTCAGGGCAGGGTGTGTTCTACAACATGTCTGTGGTCATCAGTGGTGGCTCAGTAATGATATCAGTTCACTGATGCTCTTGTAATGTCCTGGTTTATTTCATTTAAGTCAAACATTATTAAAGCAGATAAATATGTGTATTCCTGGTGTAATTGTTATTTCTCTAACTGTACTGCTCATAGGATTAGAGGTAGTGAGAAGGACACAGGTGGACCTTTCCGGAGAGCTTAAATATCTGACTTTGCAGGTACTCTATGTTTTAATAAGCTTGCAGTCCTGGACATGGACGGTACTTTTTAAGAACACTGGATAAAGAGGGGATATTTGTTATACACAGATAAATCGTCTAATTCACATGAACTGGGCAGGTCCCTGTTTGAGGCAGCTGTGTGTATATGCAGCGAGCAGCATACATGTGTGCGCCTGTGTGTTGCAACATTCACTTATGTGGTCTTGAATTCTTGAGTCATCTCAAACAGCTGTCGAGGCCGTGCCCTACTACCAACCTGCCAACAAAACCATTTCCATGTGTGGATGTGCTCAACTTCTTGCATATGAAATATTCTTCAAAATGGAAGTGCTGACGCTTTGCTGGTCGTGTGGCAGCTAAGAAATGATGCATGTATGAAAGCACCATGCACATGTTAGTCAAGCTGGAATTTCTCTTTTCCCGTTCCAGCTGTTCTCTTGTGACACAGCAAAAGAGAGGCGTTGTAGTCTCCTTGCCTCTGATGATCACCTGGCGGGGTTTTCACTCAACACTTGTACCACAAAGCAGCCGCACACAATTCCTTTGACACAAATCAGAGGCTGGCTCAGCACGACGTATCTGTGACATTTACACTGCATCTAAACAGACAGGAGAAGAGAAAAATGTCCTCTTTCTGATGGATGATGATAAAACCTAGAATACACACATAAGCGATGATTAAGCCGCACACATATTTTACAGAATAAACACATGGTGTTCATGTTTTAAAACAGTCAGTCAGAGTTCTGTATTTAAGAGATCCCCACCAGATGTGCGTGTTTGTATCTTTTGTGTGTAGGTTTAATATCATGCAGAAAAGCCTGTGCCACAGCTGGGAGGTGAGTCAAAGCTGAGAGAAATAGAAACTGTTCTGATTCCATGATTCTGTCCACCACAGGACCGCTCAGACAGTGACAATCATACGTCTGTTTCATTAGCTCAGTTCCCATCCACGTTTTTCTCATGCGATTTGGATGTGTTGAATAAGAAAAGTCGAATAGACCCGAATAAAGCAGTAAAGTGCAGTAAACAAGACGCTGGCTTACCTTCTCTGTCTCTGAGTTTCTCTAACAGAATGTTTTCTGGCCACAGAGGGAAATTACATTAACTCCACATCCTAGACTGTATTCAAGGCTGTTGTTAACTCTACAGGGACTAACTCGTTACTGCTTCTCTCTGCTTCAGCTTGTTTTACAGTTCTTCATATTTACAGTTGTTTTGTAATTTCATCTGTTTTATTTGAGCAGCCACGCTGCACATTATCATTGTGTCTTTAGTATTAAGGATTCTGTGCAGTCTGAAAGCAGACTGCTGGCCATGAATTGTGTACAACCTGCAAAGATGTTGAGTATTGAGTATAAGTGCAGCTATGGAGCCAACAGAATTACAGGCAATATGAAGTGTTATCTGATGATCACCGTGGTGAAGTCAGAGTCTCAGCTTGAAGTAGATGAATGTTTTTGGTGAAGCTCACACTCGTACTCCTACTGTCTGCTAGACATCATGATGATTCATCAGTGGTAATGTCTGATCAAAGGTCAAATAATTTTCCATCTATCGTCACTTTTTTTGGTTTTTCAGCATACTAAGAAATACAAATACTCTTGAGGAAACCTATCCTGGATGGATTTTATATTAAAATACACATTCACACTCAGTGGTAATTAATACTCAGAGGCAGTAATTTCAAAGAATGCTTAGGGTGTCCCTGTTTTCCCAACATGAAGAGGGAATGTGTGCTTTTTACAGCATGAAACAAGTAAAAAAGTCAGTATTATCAGCAACTGTAAGTGTAATATTTCCTCCACGTGTAGTTTCCATGGCAGTATAGTGCAATTTTTCCAGAGGGCCACACTCAGACTGTAAGAGAGTTGGCACCGTCATAAACAGAGCTCCAGGCACACACACAGTTGGCCATTGCTACTGAGGTGATTTCCAGCCTGTGTCTCCAGTAGTAGTGGTGTATTTAGCTTGGGGGCTCTCCACTTACTGATTCACCTCCCAAACATCCACACACACACACACATGCAGACATGACAAATTCTGGGATCCCACAATCATGAGCTCATTGAAAAACAGCTGCCATTGTCTCACAAATGTCAAATAAGGCTGATATCCTTTTGCTTGCCTGTCTCTTTCTTTGACTCTATTGTATGTACAGTACATATACACTCTGCCTGTGTCTCAGTTTTACTTCCATTTTTCTCTGTCTATTCAACAAATGCACAAATTTGGGTTCTTTACAACTTCGATCTCACATTAAATCTAAAGCCAAAAGTGAATGGGCATGAAGAGGATCAGGAAGTCAGTCTGTAAGAGACTGGGTTTAAAATGGGGAGCCTGGATATCCTGCCATCTGTGTTTCTTTCCCAAACATATACACATAAGCCTGTTTGATATCCCTGCGGTCACATAACAGACTGTCACGTTTAGCAGCTGGCTGGTGAATGTAGTAGAGAACTACAAGAAGGCAGCCTAGAAGACTAAAACAGAACTTCAGGGACAGTAATTACTGGTCATTGTGAGGTCATTGGCAGTGCCCCACAAACTCTGCCCCAGAATAGCCATTTCCACTCTCAACTAAGTTATCTGCAACATTAATGTGTTTGTTGTGCTGCCTTGAAGAAGCTGTGAAATCACTTAAGGTGGTTTTAGAAGAGCAGAACAGACAATGTTGTGAGAAAGTCAACTAATCTAGTTGACTTTGACTACAGTGCAGCTACAACATGTTCAGTAAAGAGCATACATCCTCGGGTGACTTTCAGTAGATAAATTATTGTGGTGAATACTTACACTTAATTAAATTGAGGACTATTGATACGAAAACATGCTGAGTTGGACTTTTCTTGTTTTTACGTGTGTCCATGTGCTTGTGTGTGCATGTTTGGTTGGATGTATCTCAGTTGGCTTTGGTCCTGTCTGACTCAAACACTTTGCTCCTCCTTTCCCTCTGGGAGAAACACACACACACACAAAGATATAGGGAGGCAGACCCATCAAAAAGGAGGCTTTTCCCAGTGCGGTATGGTTAAATGACAGAGCATGAGCACATCAGTGGTTATGCACAGAGGAATAGCAGGCAATGAGGAAAGTACAGTCAGCTGCTTTGACATGAAGGCAGAGAGGGAGTGATACTGAAACCCCACCTAGAAGGCCACAAGGAGAACAAGTGATGAATAGATGCAGATGGAAACAAAGTTCTAAAGCCCCAACAACAGAGGGAAACTCATTCTGCTGTCATGTTAAAAAAAGGTCCCGATGGCTCCACTTGCAGTTCTCTATTGAGCTGCTAAGGTTTGTTCATTTATTACAAAAAGCAAATTGTGTCACGAGATCCCACACCTTAGCGTTATCATAAAAATGTAAAATGAATGCTAGGAAATTGGGTGTATGTGTGTGGTTAGGGTCAATCGAAAGTAAAACTAATTTCTAACTCCCCTCTTACCTCTGAAAAACTCATTTTCTATTTAAGTTCCATCACTGTGTCCCTCCCTTCCCCTCCTCTTCTCTCTCTATCTAAACCCTTTGGTTCACTCTATGTGAACTGTGAAGTCCATGTCAATACAAGCCTTACGTACATATATGAAGCCCCCTCTAATCAGCGTGTTTAAGACATCACAGTGAGGGAGTCTTTGGTTTGTTATTTCTGGCTATGATTCATGAAGCCTTTAGCATCATGAATGAACAATGATTGGCTCCAGGATTCTCAAAGTACTCGCACATTTTCACTGACTCTCTCTCACTCATGCTGGGCTCATACAAAGGAGAGATTTACTGTAGCTTTTGTGCAACAGGTTGATGATGATGCTTTACAAATGTTGTTTTTTTTCTTAGAACCTTAATTAATTGGTTGCATGACCAAAGTCACTGATGATTATCAGTGTCACAGGATCCTCTGTCTTCCGTAGCACATTTGCTTTCTTACTGAAAAGTGCTTGTGTCATCAATCTATCCACATGAGAATAGGATGTTGTCTTTCCGTTTTGGCATTTCCTAAGCAAACTTATCAAATCTAGATAGTACAGACCGTGCAACCTGACTTTCAAGGAAGACAAAATACCCTTAAACAAGAAAGTTGGCAGGCCTCGTATCACTATCTAAGATGCTATAGAAGAAGATAGAGATAGAAATGGGGGCTGGAACAAGATGGAATAAGAGATGAAGCAGTAGGGAGAGGAGGTGAGAGCAGAGGAAGTGGCTGAGGATAAGATAGATGTCTAGTAGGAGGAGGTGAAACACGGGCACTGGAGGGAAAGGGAGGAGGGAATCTATGCAGATTGTGGATAAAGGGCAAGTCTGGCAAACTTCCTGACAAGTGACAAAGGGAGAAAGCAAACCTCAGTCTCATGCTCTTTCTTTTCCATTCTCTGCTCGCTCAGTTCTGCATCTGTTCATATGCCCTTATTTTGCTGGTAATCATCAAATGTCTTTGTTTGTGTCTTCATTTAAAAATGAGGGTGGCGTGATAGTTTTATGTTGGTGCAATATTACTCATTAAAAGCACTTGTCCAAAAACGTATGTAAATGTGTTTAAAAATGTTTTTCGAGGTTATATTAGACAAATCTTAAGTGCTAACCATTGTGATTAAACAAGGAAAGTAAAAAGTTAAGTAAAAAGAAAATAGTTTAATGTAACATTTATTAACTTCTGTGTGTTTGTCTAACTAAGTACAGTGGATATCACTTTCAGATTAGGTTTCAATTACTATGATGTCTGGGTTCCGGAAACGGTTTGTTTGTTTATAAGATGGGGTTAGGGATGAAGCCAAAGGAAGAAATAGGAGAAAAGGAGAGCGAGAGAGAGAGAGAGGGAAGCAAAGGGGAGGAGATGAGTAGATTAAAAGGCAGAGGAAGATAAAACATGACAAATTACGGCAGCATCTGTTTCCCTTTGATGTGGAGAACTCTCAAAGGGGAATTCTGTTGTCTGCCTCGCAACCCTCAAAGAAGACTAATTCAATTTTTATCTTTATTGGCTAATGACCAACTCGTGAAGTCACACATACAATAATTCATTTTGAACAAGCGCATAAATTCAGCCAGTCATATGCACATACTTACAGTATGTATGTACTTGTACAGTTATATATATTATCTGCAACTCCTATCTGTCATCAAACAGAGTTACAGCTGACACACACATACTCACATACCAAAAAAAACACACGGGTATAAGAATACATGTACAGGCATCCACACTGAGCATCTTTTTTAGACTGAGTACAAAGCAGATATTGTAATTAGAGGTTTCAAAGAAAGGATAAATAAAAGCACTGCGGCTTTTGGATCAACCTGGGTCATCGTAGGGAGGAGAAAAGAGAATGTAACAAGAAGAGGAAGACACAACAGTTCAGACCAAAAGAAGAACAGATAGACAAATGGGTGGGGAGATTTTGAATAAAGAAGAGAAACCACTAGACTTAGCAATTTCTGAAGAAATGAGTAAGAGTCTGATTTTTACAATAAGGGACTTTCTGTGAAAAATCAATAAATGAGGTTGAAAGTAATTTGGATATAAATAACTGATTATTATTTTACACAGGAAGGTCCCCACCCTTAGAGTCAACTTTCACAGTAAGAGTCTGACTTTCACATTAAGAGTCTTTTTGTAAACAGTCTGAAGAAGTTGCTTGGGGGAGCATGCTTGTCGCAAGTTATTTCAAGTTGACAAAGATGAAAGAGACAAAAATTTGAGAAAAATTTAAAGTTGGAAAAAGTTTAAAAAGTACTGAATAATTTTTTATAAAAAAAAAAAACTACATGCTGGGACTGAGTCGGTCGATTTGATGTATCATTTGTGTCTGTGGACCCTTCCGTTCGAGCCGCATTACTGTATACAAAAGAATAAGATATAAAGAGACCAGTTTAGAGGTGGAGAATAATATGTATCAGCTTCGCACAGCAGGCACGAGTCAAAGAAAAAAGCAGATATCAAAGAAAAAGAGGATATCAATATTGTGGGTGCATTCCATGCTCCCCCACAATAAGATGTGTGAAGAATGATAAATGGCAGAAGCAAAAAATACCAAGAAGCAAATTTACAACATAAATCAGAGGAGACAGAGGAAAATGAAAGAAAACAGATGTCTGAAAGGGAAGCATAGAGCAAAACATAAATATCTTTATCTTTAATCACTTTGTACCAAAACGTTACTGTCATCCTCCTGTATGGCTATTTAGTCAGGTTAATTACAAATTTGTTTGCTTTACAATCTAATTGGCTGACCCTTAAAAAAAGTTTAAAAATATTCAGTATTAGCCTCAAACACCAACATAGCTCTACCAATCATACCTTACTGGGGATGTTCAGCTAAGAAAGTGCTCTTGAGTTGAACACTGCAGGCAAGCATTCATTAGCTTTGAAACCAATGCTGTTAGCCACTGAAAGCCAGTGCAGCGATATTGATAGTGATGTGACATCCTCTTTGTCTGATCCAAAATTAGACATACTGCTGCATTTTGAATCATTATTGTGCCCACTGGCATCGCAGTATTGAAGCCTTAATTGAGACAAGAGATAAGTGCCTACACGAAGAGTTGAGTAGCATATTCAGTTCTTTATGATGTTGTAGAGGGTAAATTTGCATGGAGAAGGAGAGCTGGTAAACAAAGATTAGTTGGTCCTTAATGATAATGTCTTGAAACTGACTTGAAAATATAAATCAAGCTGCGACGTCAGAAAGACAGATGTGTGCTCAGACAGTGAAGTAAAGGACAGGGCGAGCTGGCTTTGGCATTGGTTTATCAATGATGTAAAAAGCAATGTGAACATATGATGTGAGATGGAATACATGGAGAACAGAAAAGGGCCTAGAATAGAGCCCTGGGGTACTCCACTGGAATGGCAAGGAGAGATATTCTGTATTAAAGAGAGGAAATATATATAAACATAAACATCTAAAATGCAGTTGTGATTTAGCAGATATTTGAGCTAAAGAGGAAAGAAGAAAATACCATTGAGCATTATGTAATTAATGACTGTTACAGCATGTACCGTCTAGTCTTAGTAGAGTTAGTGTGTCTGCTGTATTTTCCTCTGTCCTCTCATCTTCAGCGCAGCACTAAAATTGCATCTCATGCTCGTTTTATGTCTGCCAGGCTCTTACACCTCTCTGAATCCACGTATAATGTCCATGTGTTGGTCCATCCTTTAGGACTTTTTTCTCCCAACATATATCTGTTGGTAAAAGAGTACTTCATGATTTAGGTACCATTTGATGCATACGGTTTACTTTATTTGTCTCCAGTAAATCTGCTAGTGTTTTATCCGTTCATGTGTGGGGCTTCCAATAAATTGATCTCAATAGTGAGAGTGAGGTGAAAGTGAAAGTGAGTTGAAACAGTAACATATGCCAATATTGTTTGAGCTCTTTCTGTGTTGCATTCATTTTCTGTGCTGGTTTTCTTTTGTTGCTGTTTTTAGAACTATTCCTGGATCTGTGATTCTGAAGAAAAAGAAACGATGGGGCATTTTGTACAGTCACTGTGTTTTTATGGTCTATTTCAAGCACTTATAATGAAACATCAGGAGAAACATGTTCTGTTAATCCCCTGTCCCAGAAGGGTGACTTTTGACAAAAAGGAAAGATAGGTATGAAGACTACATTGATGACCGATGTGAAGTTTCACAGTTGATGTGGCTTTCCTTTTATGGGTTAAATAATTTGAATAAACACAGCAAGAGGTTTGTTTGGAATGTGTGTGTTTTTACAGTGAATGTGTTGTTTCAAATAGCAAGGCAATACATACAAAACATCCACTGCAACAGCCTATCTCCATCTATGGTGGAGAAAGTTTTCCAGTGTCTCCACAATGTAATGGAAAGTGGTGAATCATTGTTTTGTTTCCCCGTCACATAATTTAACAACTTAACCCGACTTGTGTTAAGCTGCAGTGTGGGGCAATACAGGCCAAAAAAACAGTAGTAACAGTACCTTGAGGAAAAGATTGAAGCTTGTTTGAAGTATGGTGTGGTTCCATGAAATGATTGTCATGTTTTGGCTATCTCAACATAAATGAAATGGGACATCTCCACAAACGAGAGCATGTGGTTGTTGCCGAGTTCCTTTTTTGTGAATGTCTATTTTTTCCACTGCCCTCTGGGTGAAGAGATAGTTAGATAATCCAAAATGGAAGAAACTAAATACAGCTATTAGTGCTTGCATGTGTCCAGTGTGGCATTGGCCTAACAGCTACAATAGTTCACCAACAGACCCAGGTGTGCAGGTGAACGATGCTCTACAACTTTCTCGTGACATGTTACTTGATGACAAAATGCTGAAAAGAGAAAATACAATTAACATGAAAAACATTTGAAACAAGTTAAATTAAAATCTATTAGAACACAAGTAGTAGATGTACAGTGGCTCTCTGTGACTTAGTCTGTAAATTGCATACTACAGTGGCTCTTGAGGACAGTACTTATTGTGGCCGTATTTGACCGTCACAAGTGAGCCATCAATGCCGTGGTGTTTGTTCCTTCTCATTTTCCTGTCTCTCTGCACCATATATTATCCAAAAGATTAATAAAGAGCCTCAGGAGAGTGGGCTTGCTGCCCTAAGTAAAACAGTCCCTCTTCTGTTCTGATAGCCGAGCAGAAATTTAGGGGCCGGTCACTGCACAACATCAAACAAACTGACCTGATTAATCTGTCCTGGTTCAGAGCAAGCAAAGGAACAGAGACTCTTCTAATAATGTAGCACTGTCCAAAGACATGAAAGGAAAGTGAACCTTCTCTTGATGTATCCTGCTTACTGCACACACACATGCATTTCTCTGCTTTCATGACTTTGCAGATTCAAATCCTGCACCTCAACACGGGTCTTTTAACTAATATTCAAATGCTTAAATCCTGTTTGGGGACAGTTATAATTTGATGTCAAAGTGTGTTTTAATTACATAACACGCTAATCCTTCCATCATCCTTTACTTCGATTCCCTTTTTTCATGTGTATTCTGTCTTTTCAGGTGTTATATTCATTCTTTCCTCGTCTCTTTCTCACCAGGGATTTTGTTACTGTTTATGGTAAATCCAGATGTCCACTAGAGTAACTGAATACTGAACAGTTTTACCACCGAGGATTATTCAAGGCCAAAGTAAAGTGACTTTCAGTGCACACGAACAGGCAAATATGGAGACATTTAATAAGAATCATCATACGGTAAATTCACGCATGCAGAAATGTAATCACACACAGAACCTTTCAGCCATGTCAATGTCTTTCCTGTGCTACTAGTGTCTAGAACAGTGCTATACAGCCAAGAGAGAGAGTGTGTGTGTGTGTGTGTGTGTGTCCCAGTCTATTTTCATTGACTGGTTTCCACTGAGCCCAAAGTGACTCATGCAGGTTATGACGTAACACCTAAATTCAGAAAGCAGTCAAATGAAAACACAACTGCAGTTTTACTGTAAACTCCTTTCACAGACAAACCTCTCGTATGATATACAGTATTGAACTGATACCACAATATGAGATTATGGGACAGTGGTGAGTAAGTACAGTCTCTTCAGTGTGATTAAAGGATAAACACTCTCATATTACTCTAAAATATATCCTACATCATTGTGGTATTTATCCCAGTTTATCCAGACAGTTTAAAGATGTCAGTGTTTTACATGTTTGCCTCCACTCAAATAGAATGGAGATGAATGAATGAATTCTCATTTGTGGCAGCACTGATACAGTTAAATGTTTATGTTGTTTTAAAAAGGTTACACATTTCTAACATAAGATGTGACCAAACAAGCGCCAACCAAAAGCTGCTGTGTTGTGTCACCTCACACAAAGGTTTTCCCTTGAGGCGGGAAATAGATAAATGTAATACTCACAAAGTAGTAAGGGTTTTAACTTTGGCTGGCAGTGTAAGAAACACATACACAGATATAGACCACACTGCCATGAAGAACACACACTCGTACACATGCAGCTCTTCCCAAACTTGTAGTTATACACCTTTAATTAGACTGTGACTCAGAGGTTTGGGGGAGGCCATCATTTCCCAGCTACGCTAACTTTCCATACTATCCATGCTTAGTAACTGTTTTTCTAGAATATTATAGTGACTCATCCTGCCTGGTGCCTGGTGTCGACTCGTAAACGTTTTCTGTTCTCATTCATCCATTCAGTCTGCTTCTCTCTCTCCTCTCTCCTCTAGGACCTTTCTGCTCTAAAATCAAATTATGACTCTGGAATTCCTCGTCGTTGTTATGGGGTAACCTTAGAAACCCAAAACTGAATCTCTCTGGTAACCAACATGCCATATAAGAAAACTCGTAATGGTATCTGTGAAATGCTATATGTGACTCACAAGTCTGTGAATATACCTTCCTATTTCTTATTTAGAGTTTCCGTAAGCATAAAACCTGTTTCATGAAGAAATCTCTTAAAGGCAAGCTCTGTTTAGAAACATGCACATAAACATTTTTAAATTAGTATGTTTTATTTCCAACTCAGGCTGGGGACAGCAGGGTCAAACAAGTCGTTGTCTGAGCTTTTTTAAGTGGTCCAATTTGTTCATTCAACCATGATAGTAATGTTTTTCAAATGTCATTCACATGCCAAATTCACTCTATCCTCTATTTATCACAGTATCCAAATGCATGAAAGGCATTTTAATGTTGTTTGGGAGACATTTTGTATTTTGTGGACATGGACACTTAATCTGGGAACTAACACATTGGACTAAACGCAATGGTTCTGAATATGCACAGTAAGTTAATGATAATTAATTACCCATTACATTAGTCACTAAAACGTGGGAAATTGATCATACAGATTTTATTCACATGTTCACATAGCTGGGATGGTGGCACAGTCAGCAGGCGTTTGGCAGCAGCTAACAGTCTGAAACACAGGGTCGGCGGTTCACGTGTCAGTTCCAAGCCTGATGGGGAGGGAGGACTGTGTCCAACGTAAAATCTTTGCCTTATCAAATATGCAAAGTGACCTGCTGTGGCGACCCTGAAAGGGAGCAGTTGATAGAACTTTTTATATTTTTATATTCACATGGATTACATTTATAAAATATTCATGTCTTAGTACAAATATTCAGCAGCAATTTTCCATGTCTGCAACTCTTGACTCATTTAATTTCATTGGTTCAACTGCTGGTTTATTAAATATCGGCCCCACGTCGCTTTTATTGAAATCAGTAGAATATGATTCACTTCCCTTTTTCACCAGCACCAGTTTAATGGGTATGAAGAGATGAGATGAAGATCACATCACATCTTATGACCACTTATGTCACTGTACTGTTTGTACTTCTGTTTCTATGAGGATATTCAGTAAGATAATGTCCTCTCTCCAAGAATCCAACGATAACCAATATACCCCTTTGTTATTCTAAAGACTTCATCACTTGGGATCCCTGTAGGGCTCGGCCCTGTGCATTATGTTTTCTGCCCAGGGGAAAAAACCAAATCCTGCATTGTTGACATTATCACGTCTGTTTGTTTACGGGGGTGAGATGGAGAGATGGAATGAAGGAAGGAGGCGATCAGGAACAAATGTGGTTTAAAGTGGCATGTTGAGAAAGATGGGAAAAGTCAGTCAGAAGCTGGAGTAGAACAGAGAATGAAACAGGATGTATTCATAACCCTAAATAAGCAAATGTAACCATTTTGCCTGCTCAGTTTGTTTAGTCCTCACCGTCTTCAGTGAATAATCAAATCCTCACAGTGCACGTACTGGCTGTTTGCTTTCAGAACACTGCTGCTGAGTCTATGGACGAGCTTTTGCTTAACTGCAGCTTATATCTGTGTATTATTCTGTGCAAGTTAAACCGTAATAATTGGGTTACAATTCACATACAAACTCACAAATAGTGTGTGTCACAGTAGATGAGGTTCTCCCATCTGCTGTGAGACAAGAGTTCATGCGAGCTCACATGGTACCTTGACAAACAGCAGCACAATGCTGAATCTCACATTTTCCGCATCTGAAAACAACAAAACATGCTCATTCCCATGACAATAACAGTGGAAGAGGTCCGTGAGGTGTACATGACACACTTCCTCTGAGTCCGTTTGAATTTAGCAGTTACATTTCTGAATCATTCATATCTGTGGTGTTCTAATAGCTGTGGAGGTGGTTAGAGGCTAAGTTTCTCTCACGCCCTTTTGGACTTGCACGCATTTTTCCTGCACGTCTCCACAGCAAATCTCTATGACGGGGGTCACACACAAGGGCACATATGAGCATTCTTCCTGGGGGCGACACACAATAATATTTTTATTTTTCAGCTTTGCTTGCTTGAACAGAGACAAGAATTATGCAGGGGTTCTGCATATAAGCCCCTAAAACACTTCACATCACAACTAAGCAACTTAATCTTTAAAATATATACTGAAATATACAAATTTGGACGGAACAGATAAAGAACTGCGCGACAATAATTTTGCCCTCTAAGTTGGTGGTGTATGCAACGTCTGGTATTATAAATACTCATGTGTCCTGAGCCAATCCAGTCAAGAAAAGTGTGGAGTCTGAACTCCTAATCACTCTATCTTTCCTCAGACTGTGACCTCATCTCCCTTGAGGAGACGGAGGCTTGAGCAGGATGAAGAAGAGGGTAGAGTAGGGGGAAGGGCAACAGGAGAAATCTTGAGAAGAAAGAAAATAGTGTAATGTATTTGTTTTATTCTGTGTAAATCTAGAATAGTTTTAACACAAGTAATACCTTAGTATTGTGTATGAAGTAGAATGATTGTGGGGTGTGTGAATATAAACATTTGGTAAAAGCACTGGTAACTACGTTGAAAACGAAAGATGAACACATGCATAAACATATAAAAAGTCTGGGCCACAGGGGGCTGTAGCACACAGGCAGCACAGGACTGAATGTAGAACTGCCCCACATCTTTCTTCGATCCAACTGGGAGTTCCCACCTCTAGCCTCACTGAGACAAAATGTTGGGTCCAGCTTTTGTAATTTCTATCAGGAATGGGTTATTTAAATGTACAGACAGTGCTAAATCTCAGAGGCAAACTGAAAAACTCTTAATACAGCCTTTAATTGAATATGTAAAAAATAAAAGTTTTTGCCTGGTTTCACTTTTATATGATCCCATTGTGGATTCATTTAACAGGACAGACGAACGTTATTGATGACCCTTTACAAATCTGTGTGGGGTTCTGCCAACACTGGAGGCCATGCACAATAAAGCCTAGAATAACGCAAGAGCACATATTTCTGTAAAAAAGGGCTCACGTCTCCAAAAGAACGCATCCAAACAGTAAAACCTCGACTGAGGCATAGAAACAAAGATCAAATCAGAGCATAAGAGTTTCTGTACATGGGGACATTGACACTATGACCAAACAAAGAAAGCAGGACACATTTTCTGAACATTTGGCCAGAAACAAAGTGAATGAAAATATGCAGCAGCTGTGACCCCTTCCTCACCTTCGCCCTCTTTCTCATGACAATCATTCTGAATGTGTTGTGTAACACACTCCCAGCGTTACTGTATGATTTCCACACATCAGAATTTCTCAACTTTCCATTCACTCTCATGCTATCTCTTTGGGTTCCCCTTACCACGCTCCTGACTGTCTCATAAGGATTATTTAAACCTCCTGCAGCCTTGAACTGTTATTAGTCTTGAAACTTTCAGCAAACATACAAATTCCTATATTTGTTTAATGACTGTAATACTTTAATAGAGCTGATAAGCTCTATAGATGATGGTGAAAAGGCCTTTGTGTCTAAAGCTCAGGTTGTTATTGTCTCTATAGTTGCATACTACGTGATTCACTTTAAATGTTAAATGACCACTTAAAACCAGTGAATTTAACCATCAGAATGTTTCTGTATTTATATGTGGAGCCACAGCAGGCAGTCAGCTTGCACAATAACCAGATAATGGCTTTAAACTGGAATTTCTGGCTTCATCATCATTCATCACAGCACTGCAGTAGCAGAAGTGGCACAGAGACGGTAACCACAGGGACGTGATTTCAGCTTTGAGTCCTCCTGTCAGGGGGTAAAAAACATTAAGGACCGATGTAAATAAATGATTCACTTTTGCGGGGAAATGATCCTTCACAGTACTGTGTTTTTTTGGAGAAAAAGAGCAAGAAAATCTTGTGAGATGAAAGAATGAAAAAGCAGTAAAAGAAGCCACCACCCAGTGGAAGTATTGAATCTGGTGGTTTGCTCTTCCAATTAGCGTCAGATCGTTGGATTACTGCAGTTTAATGTCACATAACTATCCCACTACATCACACTAACAGAACTAGAACTCCAATATTACAGCATGACGTAATGATACATGCAGTTCTCCTCTCCAGACGTTGTGTGGCCCTACAGACCTCAGCACAGACAAACAGTTGACATTGTCATAGATAACGAGAATGTGATGGTGTGAGGAGAACGTCGGACGGGCTGCTCCTCCGTTCTCCTTTTGTGTAAGAGTTTTTGGATGGATACGATGAAGAGAGAAAGAAAGACCTCATAGTTGGGATAACATCACTAAAGGGATCGGTTGTATATGCAGACAGATAAACAAGCAGATTGCATTTACACTGTAGGTCTGTAACTAGAAACACGTGTGGAGCTTTTCCTGCTCAGAAGTAGCCGTTGCTGTAGTTGTTGAGCTTGATCTCAACAGTCTTCTTACGCCAGTCCGTGTGCGCTGAAAGTAGGTCTACATGCCATCAAACTTCCCACAGAACAGCTGTGGCAAATGGATCCATATGTTATGTGACATATCAAAAGACAATTGCTCAGCGGCGATGAGTAAATAAAGATAAATGAAACTGTCAGTGCCGATGTCATGTATGTCACCATGAAACCTCTCTAACACCTCGGATATGTGTTTACGAGCCACTGATTTACTGTCACAACACAAGCCTTAGATAGAGAGTCTGCACTGCCATTCCACCATGGCCTGGTTGAGTAGACCCCCCCCACCCACGACTGACTAATGATAAATCTGTTTTCCTGTTGTAACAGTAGAGCTTCCGGCATCACAGAGGAAAAAATGACACTCTGTTTGCAGTTTTCCCTTTTGCCATCTCACTTTGTAAAACCAGCGTGCAGCATCTCAAGTTCTCTTTTCTCCCATGCATTAATGAATTGTACATTTATTTTATGAATCTGTCCAGATCATTTGTGTCAGCAATCTAAAACTAATTCATGGCCTGTACCATAACTGCGCAGATGTCTTTAGCTTGACACGCCATCACAAGATGTTTGCTTTGCATCAAATGCATGTTCACATTTCAGCATTTTTTGACTGTGGAATTCGATCCTATTAAAACCTGTACGTGAGCCAGTGTGCAGATATGAAGTGTATAAAATGAAAGTCTCATGTGACCATACTTTGAAGAGACCTTACTTCAGATGTTTCAAGGAAAATAAATTCACTAATGTGATTTTTTCTGTTTACACGTTTCATTGTTATTATGCATATTGGAAACATTAGGATTAGCATGACTTATATCCACAGTGTGATTTTCTCTATTTTACAGTTGCTAGGATACCTTCAGTTTTATTTGACTGTGCTGCAGCGTCTGTTACAATTAGGGCGGATATTTATCTTAAAGCTTTGCTGATGCATCATCTATTTTGACGACTTCCATCTCTTCTTAGAAATAAACTAATCATTCAAGGCTGTTGTTTCGTTCCCCAGACTTGTCGAGAGGTGACAAAACACATGGCAGGAAGTTGAGAAATGATGGGTGGTGGGGGACAAAGGGTGATTTGGAAAACAGAGGCGCTACTGGGGGTTTCCATTTCCAAATTGGTCACTATTTCAAATTTACAAGAGCAAAATGAGAACAGAATGAAAGGGAAAGGCAAAAAAAACAACAAAACAACTGAACTAAACCAAATGAACTTAATGAACTCAAATTGCCCTCCAGGTTTGGGGAATTAACAATAAGACACACACCAAGCTATCAAGACAAGAAAACTCAGAGACTGATGAGGAGCACATCCTCTTCTTTATATGGTGTCGAAGACTTCAAACTGTCAACAGAGTGAAACAGGGCGACCTCTACAGAAGTGGACTTGTATGACAGAGCAATCATTTCAATAACCCCCCAGGACATATAAACACTTTCCAGACATTGAAACTTTAGGCTACTGGAGACTTTCCAGACACTGACGCCATGTGACCTAATTCCTGTAGATCACTATATCAATGTCCTGTATCCAACGTCGTACTGCTTAACTGAACATGAGACTGTAGCAGGGCAGCACACAATGTTTATATCACTCAGCAGTGAAGATGTTGGATGCCAGCTATGGATTTGAGCCAAATGAAGACTGATGAGGCTTGACTTGCAATGAAAGACGATGCACATACTGGCTTTCTGTGGGGACAAGCTAGGGACAGCAGGAGCGTCTGTCCCTGTAAAATAATTTCAATTCAAATTAATTCAATTCATCTTTATTTGTATAGCGCCAGATCACAACGAAAGTCCTTTCAGGGCACCTTACATAGCAAGGTTTAGGACCTTGCAAAAAAAGTGTACATGCAAACAAAATAATGCAGAAAACCCAACAGCCCCATTTGAGAAAGCGCTGAGGCAACATTAGAGGAAAACTCCCTCTAAGAGGTAGAAACCTCCAGCAGAACCAGGCTCAGGGTGGGCGGCCATCTGCCTCGACCGGTTGGGGTTAGTGGAGAGTAAATAAGAAAATAAGAAAACACAAAAGCTTCACTATCTGCATAAATTCATAATTTGCGGTGCGTGACAGGAAACAGTTTAATTAGAAGAGTAAGGGGAAGTGGTACACTAATGCTGGAATTAACGTTTCACAAGAAATGGGATGCACCCCCTCAGCTGCTCTCCTAAAGATTGAGGTCCGCGTCCATAGTCCTGCATGTTTCATAATTTCATAGATATTTTAAACCTAAAAAAACAAGCACACATACCCAGGAGTTTCTGACCTGCAGCGTGCCATGACCATCTTTGTTCCTACAGGTTTGTCTGCCTCGCTCCTGCATGCTGCTTGGACAGTCAGTCTCTCTGTTGGACCTCCCACCTCCTGCTGGAAGCTGTGCCCAGATAAATCACTCCCACAGAGTGGTAACCTGCACACTGGCGCCGCGCACTACAGAGGAGCGGACTACACGGGGAGTCTTGGAGAGAGGCGTAAAAGAAAGCTGCACTGGAACTGACTTCTCTCCGTCCCCCGGTTGGACACTTGCACAGGGAGCAGCAGTAATCGAGTGGTCAGCGTGATATGGCCATGTTCCACGGCACCGTAACCAGGGTGCTGGTTGCGCTCTGCATCGGGAGCGCGGTGCACTGCATGCCCAAGGAGACGCTCAGGAACCGGAGACAGGCGCCGCAGCATCGCGTCTCCTCAGTTTCTCAGGGTAAGTTCTGCTGCAGGAGATCAGTCCCATGGGTGTTTTCGTGTCCCACTAAATAGTTCCCAAGCCGGGGCTCACCAGAAGTCACTTTAGGGCTTCTTGAAGGATTAATTTAACAGTTAATTCCGATTTTATTTGACATTTTCTTTTTTCTACGATTAAAAGCAAAAAGCTTGATCAACCTCAACCACTGCAAGGATTTTAATCCCTTTACAGTTAGCTCTATGTGTGTGAAACAATAAACCTCCAAGCTTCAGAAAGACAAAATAAGAACTGAGCTTTTTCATGAAACAACTTCTCCCTGAAGAGGTGGGGGGGCTTTGAACAAACAGATGTTTACAGCATGTGAAGTCATGGGACGTGAACAAAGAACATGCCTGCTGGGGAAGAGCAGTGGATATTATTCAGCAGCCTGTGCAGCTGATTTATGACTTTGACTAGGGGCCCTTTGAAGTCAAGTTAACACATTCAGGGTCAGTTTCACAGACACAGGCGAAGTCCTGGCCTACAATAAAATGTTTATTCCAATTTATGGTTTGTTTATCTTGGTATGAAATACCTTTTGTCTTAAGCCATCATGCAGTTGTGGTTGAACCATTCTGCAGTGTCCAAATGTATCCTTCCTGTTTGAAAGAGCTTGTAAGCTGCTACAATATTTTTGGCTGTATCTGGGTGGGGTGTGTTATTTTTTTTTGTTATTATGTTTTTTACCGTAGAATAGAGGAGGTGGTGTGTTTGTTTGACCACCTGCTGGCTGATCTGATGCTAGCTTTTGCCGTTTGATCTCATTTGCTGGATTTTCTCCTCCTTCGTCTCCTGCTAGATGGTTGTATAGAGGATGGCCATTTCTATAACATTAACGACCAGTGGGAGCGGCTTTATATGGGCAACATTCTGATCTGTACCTGCCATGGAGTAGCTGGTATTAAGTGTAAAAGCAAACCTGAAGGTTAGTCACCTTGTGTGCTTTCTCCCCACAACTCGTGTCTTTTTATCTCTTCGCCCTCGTTTGCCTCCTCCTTTAGCACATGCAACATTGATCATTTTTTTGCTTTGGCTTTTTCGCCCCTCTCTCAGAGGAAAGGTGCTTGGATAAGATCAACCAGAGACACTACACTGTGGGAGAAACCTACGAGAGACCCAAGGATGGCATGATCTGGGACTGTACCTGTATTGGATCTGGGAAGGGCAAGATCAGCTGCACCATTGCCAGTGAGTGTGTTTTTGTTTCCTATTACACCAAGTATTCCTACCTCAGACCACATACTCGTATAAATCTGAGTAAACCGTGGTCTGGCACACTTTGCATATAAACTGGCTCATCTCTATTTTCTCCACAGCCGATTAACAACTGGTGTTGTGGTTACAAATGACAAGTGTCTTTTTGACATGCACATAATCTCTCTGTTTAAGATCCTCTTTCTTTACTTCCCGTCCATGCAGATCGCTGTCATGAGGGTGGGGCTTCATATAAGATTGGGGACACCTGGAGAAGACCCCATGAAACAGGAGGCTACATGTTGGAGTGTGTCTGTCTTGGTAATGGCAAGGGAGAATGGACCTGCAAACCTGTCGGTGAGTCACTCAAACAGCCACGTATAAATCTATCTGGTGGATTACCGGCTGATTTGGGACGGAGAATCATCCATTGTACACTTGAGTGAATCAATTAACCATTGAGTTGTTAATCAAATGTGCTTCCTGCAGCTGAGCGGTGCTATGACAATGCATCGGGCACATCCTATGTCGTTGGCGAGACATGGGAGAAGCCGTATCAGACTTGGATGATGGTAGACTGCACCTGTCTGGGAGAGGGGAGTGGACGCATCACATGTACCTCAAGAAGTAGGAAATGATTTATTTATGTCTTTAATATTGTCTGTTAGCTTTAGTTCTTTATGTGCATGTGATAAATAGTTTAAGAAGTCACACGTGTCCATACAGATTTCTGCTTGATCCTCATCAAATGTCATGCAGAGGAACCCTTAAGCCTCAGTGGCAGAACTTTGCTTTGCTTGGCAGATGCTTTTATCCAAAGCGACTTACAGGGACCTAGCACTGGGTGACTGGCTCAAGGACACACCTATTAGGAGACAGACTAGGAGTCAGACGGGGTTTCAAACCTGCGACCTTCTGCATCCCAGGCCACACAAAATGAACACAATCTGTTGCTTGTGATTTGTCAGTGAATTTCAAAATGCTGTGGAGGGAATGTTTAGCAGATGTGTTTAGAATTAAAACCATGACATGCGTTTATAATGGAGCGGATAATTATTGTCAGATAATGAATTCCCAGTTGCTTTGTTGTTGGATACAAGACTTCAGGGTGGCCCTGGGAGATTTTTTTAGTTGAGATCATCGGCATATTGTTAACACGTATGTATTCAACAAAGTTGAAAAGCACAAACACAGAAACCGCTGGTGACGAGGAGAGATTATGTCCCCGTAGGATCACTGCTGACTGACCTCTACCGACCGACCTCTTTATGATGAATTCCTCTCGTTCTGTCCACTCGTAGATCGCTGTAATGACCAGGACACTCAGACCTCCTACCGTATCGGAGATACCTGGACCAAGGCGGACAACCGAGGCCACCTGCTCCAGTGTCTGTGCACAGGAAACGGCCGCGGGGAATGGAAGTGTGAACGACATGCCTCGCTTCACACCACCAGCCTGGGTGAGAACTGATAATCTCCCTGTCCCCCACTGTCTGTGTGGAGAGAAGAACGTAGACCAGAGACAGATGCTGGGAAGAGGGAGAGATAAGAAGGGCCAAGTGTTGATGTGAAAAAGACACGACTTGCAGCTCAAACTCATGACCTCATGCAAAAGAAAGACAGAAATGGCAAGAAGGAGAGAGGAAACATGGGAAAGACAAAAACACATGATTGCTGTGGTTCAAAGACTGTAAAATAAAATTCTAGATAGTTATGTGCTTTTGTTATTTAAAAGCTGTTTATTCTGACGTATAATAATAATATAACTATCTAAATCAATTCAATGGTGTCATCAGCCATAAATGGCTGCTTTGCACTGTTTTACTGTCAAATCAAATCCATTTAAAGAGACAACTGTATCTGACGTGATCTTCCACATTGTTTTGTTTTAGGCACTGGCTCCCGTTTGATCACTAACATCCAGCCTGCCACCGCTCCTGAGCAGGCCCAGGAGGGGCCCTGTCGGACAGACAAAGGACTGACGTATTTCATTGGCCAGCGTTGGATGAAGAGCCAGGGAACCAAGCAGATGATCTGTACCTGTCTTGGTAATGGAGTCAGCTGCGTACAGTGGGGTAAGACATTATCTTATGTCTAATTCACGGCACCTAACACGCCTGTGTGTGCGTGTATGTATATATATATATATATATATATATATATATATATTAGTATGTTCCCCCTCTTCACCCAGATGGACCCGCTCCAGTTTATGGTGGCAACTCTGGAGGTCAGCCCTGTGTGTTTCCCTTCGTCTACAAGGGGAAGACCTACCACTCCTGTACCTCAGATGGACACAGTGATGGACAGCTGTGGTGTTCCACCTCATCTGATTTTGAAACGGACCAGAAGTATTCGTTCTGTACAGAGAAGAATGGTGAGCAGATGTTCACTCTTATTAAAGATTGAAGCTTGTTGTGTAATGTCTGATGACTGTGTGTATCATAATTATTTAGATATTTTATACAGGCTTGTTTAGTTTTTGATTTCCACTGTTGCTCAGCGCTGTATAACTATATATACTTTTACCTTATTTGGCGCTATAGATATAAAATTGAATTGAGTTTTTGTCTGTGTATGTAGCTATTGATGCATTTTTCCTTTCCACAGTACTTGTAGCAACGCGGGGCGGTAATTCTAACGGTGCTCTGTGCCAGTTCCCTTACCTCTACAATGGCCGAAACTACACTGACTGTACTGCAGATGGGCGAAGAGACGGCATGAAGTGGTGTGGCACCACGACGAACTATGATGGAGAGCAACGCTTTGGTTTCTGTCCTATGGCTGGTGAGTGTGTGTGTGTGTGGTGTAGATAGCAGCACGCATGGGTGGGCGAGAGACACCAAATGCTGGCATGTTGGTGTGAAGTTATGCAGTAGTGACGGCTATTTTAGGCCAGAGTGTTTAAGATGTTCTGCAAATAGAAATTTTAAGGGAACAAAGGAACTTTTATCCTTCTTCTTTTTTAGGAACATTATTTTCAAAGGGTTTGTTTACCGGGCAATAAATTAATTAATTAAATGTTTTTCACATTGAGATGTGTGAAATCATACAATTTAATGTCACATGGTTGAAAGTTTCATTTATTAAGTAGATAGATAGATGGAATTCATGGTAGTAAGCGACACATAACAAGTGACATCTGTTCATTTAAGTGTTCCCAAAACAATAACGTCTAAAACTGATAGCGTTGTGTAGATTTAGACATTTAGGGAAAATGTTTTGAAAGGAGACATAGTCCTGTAGACCTTGCAGATCAGATTACCCCTGGGGCCACTAATGTGATTAGCTCTGCTAATTGCAGTATTATCCCTCCCAGTCGGAGCCAAGGACTAGTATCTGATAGGTACTTTTATTTTGTTTGCAACAAAGCCTTTATCAGGGTGATGGTAAAATGGAGTCAGCGCTCAGGGCGTGACATGATCTCATTTGCGGTCTTGCACCTTTATTTAGAGTGAGGCCCAATTCACATCGAAGTCACTGTCACCTTTTGGGAAGTGTGTTGTTTTGTTGTAAAGGTGTCAATTAGCTCTCAGTAGGTAACAAAAGAAGCTGACACCCGTAAAACACCGGGTGGGGGTCTCTGTCACTGCACTAATGTCTGTGTAGGAGTCATAAAATGGTAAATATGACTCCAACAAGCTGTAATTAGTGTGGTATAGAGTATAGTCTATAACTGTGAAAGGGTAGAGAATTGGTAAGATATCAGAGCTAATGTGTGTTGATGTTTTTTTTGTAGTGTAGTAAGAAAGATTGGTGGGTTTAGATATTTCAGACTTGTGCTCTGAGGTCAGAGGATCCTGGTATGTAGATGGCTTAAAGACTGGAATCATTGTGCTCGGCGTCAGAACAAGTTATCTATGATAAACTCAGCAGGGCTTCATTGATGTGATTTACATTAATGACTGCACAACAATTGCCAACGCAAACATAGCTGCTGAGATGTTAATTGTGAGGTTCAAAGACCCGTAATGTGTCTGGAGCCCCCGTCTTCTACATCTGTAGCCAGCCACTGCTGTCACTGATAGGCCAGTCTGCCTTGTGTTCTGGGGATGGTAGAGCAGTGGTTTTCCTGCTGAGAACCCACCTTCGTTATGCAAACTGCATGATTTACATCTACTATTATCTCGCTGTCTCTGTGGAGTTATAACTACTTGTATATCAGATGTCTTGCATCATGTCATTTGGTTTTTTGGCAGTTAGCAGCGTCTGCCATGATTAGTCTGTTTTAACGTCCTTTTTATTGTTTTTCTTAGTTTTTGATTCAGTCACTTCCCTATGAGGTTTTTCCTCTTTAAAGGCCCACCCACCTTCACATGTCTTACTCATTTCTCTCTCTTTTAATTACTGGAAATCACATGGTAAACACACACTTCATTCATCGGCAGGAGACTAGACAGCTGTTTCTGACTTTTAATCAAATCTTTGCGTCTATGCGCACAGGTGTGCCATGACGGCAGTGTCCTCTGCAGCTTTGTGTAATAATTGCAGGGTAGAATCGTTCTTTCTAATGTGTCTGTTTTTGTCTTGATGGTGGTATGCACACCTTACTAACCAGGTGTGTATGACATGTTGAAATGTGTTAGGTGAAGGCCTGTGCATCACTTTATTTAGTGTAGGGTAATGTGGTTTATTTCTTCCTGGTCCCCAATTGTAAAAATGTTTTGAAATATAGACCTAGCATTTATGGAGCATAGAAAAACAGAAACAACATTTCTAGCTCCAGAAGTCAGATCCTATTATACATTGACCCATCAAACAACTTTTGTCTTTGGTGTTCCAGCCCATGAAGAAATGTGTACGTCGAGTGAAGGGGTGATGTACCGCGTGGGAGACCAGTGGGACAAACGGCATGATATTCTGGGTCACATGATGCGGTGTACCTGTGTCGGCAATGGCAGAGGCGAATGGAGCTGTGTCGCTTACTCCCAAATTAAAGGTGTGTGTCGTAGCTGTGTTTCCTTTTGTCAGCCGCCCGGTGGGGTAGACAGTAATGTTATGGTTCTCTGAGCGAAGAGGTCAAAGGTCATGTGTCATTTAATCACTCACCTGCCGAAAGCTGAAAAATGAGCCTGCACACCTGCGTTTTACGGGGATTCAGTTGCACCTGCAAGACACACACACACATACACTGAGGATCAACTGTAGGAAAGCAGTGGGGTCTTAGGAAAAAGAAGTTTCACTGTGCCTTGCTTGCTTTTGTGTCTGATGCAGACCAGTGCATTGTTGACGGTCTGACGTATGAAGTGAACCAGACCTTCACCAAACAACACGAGGAGGGCTACATGATGAATTGCACCTGCTTTGGACAGGGACGTGGCCGCTGGAAGTGTGATACCGTTGGTGGGTATTTGAAGTTTCATCTTACAGTTCTCTGAATGGTCCACATTCAACTTTTCAATTTTAAAGCTAAGCTATGAAATTATTTATGATGCTTTCACTATTCCCACCTAGAGATGCATCTATACCAGCTCCTGTTTGTTGACCCTGTTGCATTATCTGGTTTCAGATCAGTGCCAGGAACCAGAAACTAGAGCTTTCTATCAGATCGGAGAGTCTTGGGATAAAGTCACACATGGAATTTTGTACAAGTGCTATTGCTATGGCAATGGCATCGGAGAGCACAGCTGCGAACCCCAGCAGTCGTTCTCTGGTAAGATGTCAAATCTACACTAATAGTGGTCAATGTCTGTGACACAGCTTCATTTCTTTCGTATGCAGTGAAGGTTTCTCTTCGACTCCGGATCCTGCTTCAGTCTCCGATACGGAATTATTCTGATTGTTAACCTAAACTGTATCCGAGAGAGTGACTCCTTCTTTTACAAATACCCTATATTCTGAGCCTTTGATCATGCTAGCATGTGTTACATCCCCTGTGCCATCGCCACAGCTGTGCAAAATACACTCCCCCGCCCCCGCCCCCATAAACACACCTACTACTTTTAAGGCTTGTAGTAATAGATTAAATTAGTTCATTTCTAATGACTTAAAACCAAATTTGACTAAATCATGACAAATGCAAACAAAAAAAGGAATTCTTACAGTTTTACATGGACTTTAAGCCTCTTTTGTTTCTTTACAAGCACTTTGCACAGAGAAGATGAGGGTGGTCAGCTGTAATGATGAAAGAGACAATTATTTCAGATTTTCAGAACATTTTCTCAGGTCTCTTGCGTTGGTTCGGGTTAAACGTCAAACCCTAAAACAGGCTTAACATGTTTCACTGCATGCATAAATATGTTTCTGTAGCTCCCAGTGGGGCTGATGACATTGAACTTACATTTAGGCAAAGGAACTTTTGAACTGCTGCTTGTTTGCTCTGTGTCTGAAGCAGGTTGACGCGAGATACAAAATGCAGGGCTAAGTGGCCATAATGGCAACCAGCTGTGAACTTGCTCGGCGTGTGTGTGTGTGTGAGTGCTTAGGCATACAAAATACAGCTTGCTAAGATTTAAGGGCAGCAGGCAGCAGATCCAGACTGTTAGGTCAACTGGCTTACTGGGTAAAACACCATAAAAGGTAAAAGCTGGAACCCGAGGTCTGTAACGGTTTTTGTGAGTCTTAGATTAAGCTCTTTGCTGATAAGATCTCCTAAAAAGTAATGTTATCTTTTCTTTTGTCTGTGTTTATCTCTGAGTAATTTAGGGTTTCGCTGTATTCCCTACATTGCTTCTCCTTATCACCATCTTGCCATGCATCTGCCTCTATCAAGAATGAATGTTGTGTCTGTGTTTGCAAAGGGGAACATGTGCATGCATGTGAGTGCCCTCATAAGTTCTGCCAGTGGATTTCTTGCAGAAGTTCTGCACATACATTCACTGCAAGTGTGCATCCATTTTAATGTTCGCCACACATCTGATTCAATGTAACCCTTACCCTCCCACGTGGGTCTGGTCTGTAATAGGCAGTAATTGGTCCCAGATTTTTTTTGAGGTTTGTGTATCTGCTAGCAAATTCTGGTTAACCGAGCCACTTGCTCAGAAACTCTGATTACAGGTCTGCTATTTGGAAAAGTGGTCAGGAAACCTCAGTTCTTTATAGAAGCTACCAGTTTCTATCAGCACGGTTTATGTCAGGAGTCTGCTTGCCACATGACTTCTGTATATTTTAAGTAGGATTTGAGATTTTTTTTTCATTTGACTGGAAGTGTTTTGTGTTTTGAAACATTTTGATAGAACCTAGTAAATTAAGAATTTACTAGGTTCCGAAACTCTTGAGTTAATGTTACAGTTGAGTGTCATTTAAGATGACTTTGTTAAAGTGAGATTTTATTTCACCACTAGATGTTGCTCTAATAAACTCAAACTATATTGTTACTTACAGATTTTCAGAAATGCAGTGAAATGGGAAAAAGTTGTAGAGCAGAGAATGGGGAGTTGTTGAAATAGAAAGCTGGAATCTCACAGCTACATGCCATTTTTGCCCCACTTCTTCCCCGTTCAGGGAGATACCAATGCCCACTTAGTGATACTCACCAGCTGTTATGTCAGGTTAGACAGTGTTTTGATTGTGTTTTAATTATATTATTATTGATTTAACAGGCCTGATAGTGCATCTTTAGTTCTCTTAAATCCATCCAATCACATCGCACTGTGCAAAAGAAGGTAAAACCTGCTGTGCTTACTCCTGTCTGTCTTATCCCTGAATCCCAGGTGGTCACCGTCCCGTCCAGGTGATCATAACAGAATCTGGAAACCAGCCCAACTCCCACCCTATTCAGTGGAACGCCCCATCCTCTGCTCACATCACCCAGTACATTCTCAAATGGAGAGTGGTGAGTTCTCTTACTGAGCATCAGGGGTTTGCTCTTCTGGTTCTGGTTCTGGTTCTGGTTCTACAGTGTACACTCTTATTTTACAGAAAGACACCGGGAGCCACTGGAAGGAGGTGATGATCCCTGGCCACCTTAACTCCTACACCATCTCTGGTCTGAAACCGGGCATCACATACGAGGGCCAGCTTATCAGTGTGCTGCGCTTTGGACGCAGAGAGGTCACTCACTTTGACTTCACCACCAATTATGGATCACGTGAGTTGAGGGAGTTGTCACACACTGATTGATTTGGCTAGTTTCTTTCAGCCCAATAAGGATGGCTGCCTTATGTTTGTCTGATTTAATGTGACTGGGGTTCAAATAATGGAAGATGAGGACTGGGAATGTGCAACGTCATCAAATTGCCTTTCTTTGAAACATACTGGATCCCGGTCGAGGACATTAGTTCTAATCTCACAAGCACCGTCTTTCTTTCCATCTTAGTCTCTCGTGTACTGGATGCTCCGGATGTTCTGGGTACAAACTATGGCGAGACCACCCAGCTCCCACCTGTGGTTGACATCTCAGAGTCCGTGACCGAAATTACCTCCAGCAGTTTTGTCATCTCCTGGGTTTCCGCCTCCGACACGGTTTCTGGTTTCAGAGTGGAGTATGAGCTCAGCGAGCAGGGACAGGGAACTGGACAACCCATGGTGCTAGGTAACTGTTTGTGTGTGTGTGTGTGTGTGTGTGTGTGTGTATATATATATATATATATATATAT
>JAUMTR010000013.1:14411438-14432391 GCA_032270685.1 Microctenopoma stevenorrisi | reverse complement strand
GCTATCTATCTGTTTGTGTGTGTGTGTGTGTGTGTGTGTGTGTGTATATATATATATATATATATATATATATATATATAGAAACAGTTGAGTTTTTTAGAATCAAAAATGAATGTGTCTATACAATTTTGTTTTCCGACAGACCTTCCTCGCACAGCTACCTCAGTGAACATTGATGAGCTTCTCCCTGGACGGAAGTACACCGTCAATGTCTTTGAGGTCACAGACAGTGGAGAGGACAACCTCATTCTCACTACTTCACAAACCACTGGTGAGTGAGCGAGTGGGCACATGGACACATTTACTCTCACTTCACATTCCCATCTGTCGTTCTCTCTACGATGATTGTTATTAATCTTTTTATTTGTTCTGTAGCACCTGATGCTCCCACTGAGCATGAAGTGGAGGAGGTGGGAGAAACCTCTATTGTGATCAGCTGGGATAAACCACTGGCCCCTATCACTGGTAGGCTTCGTAGCTTCTTTGTGTCCCCACATGTTCACCTGTGGCGGTTCCCTCACACAGAATGAATGTGCTCTCATCCTCCGTGCAGGCTACCGTGTCGTCTACACTCCATCAGTGGAGGGTGAAAGCACAGAGCTGACTCTGCCTGACACGGCGACGTCCGTGACCCTCAGTGACCTTCGCCCTGGAAAGTTGTACAACATCAGTATCTATGCTGTGGAGGAAAGCCTGGAGAGCGAGCCTGTCTTTGTGCAGATTAACACTGCTGGAGATCCGCTGCCAGGTACGAACAACAAACGGACAACTTCTTTTAATTAAGGGTTCACTCATACAGAGATTACTGAGCTTTAGGGGCTGCTCCTTGGATATCGTCATTTGGTCCTTCCCCTACTACGCTGCAGGTTCAAAAGAGTCTCAGTTACCTCACTACTCAACCTGCGCGTCACCCTTTTAAATGATTTAGGTAGATTTCTTTTTTTTTTTTAAGTTCCCAATCGTAGAACTTTTCCAGTGGAAAAGTGAGGTCATTGAGTGTGCAGCTGTTTTGCTTATTCTGCTTGATTGGACTTATGTAAAACTTCTCAGTCTGCCAGGTCAAACATGGTTTGAGCCAGTTGAGCAGATGCTGGAAGTTTGTGTTTGTGTGTGTGTGGTTTTTTTCTATTTTATTTTATTACTCTTGACACAAGGGTGCTTTCCAGAATCATTCTGGAAGTTCATCTTCTTGGCCTAATTCTTTTTTCATGGAGAATTTTCCAGATCCTTACACCAGAAGTACAGTGAAGTCAGTGAGTGTGCAGCTGTTGTATTCTGTTTGACAGGAGTTACATAAAACCTCTCAGTCTGCCAGGTCTGCGTGTGTGAGTGTGTGCTTGTTTGTACAGTTTGATGGACTAATGCTGAGTACATGACCTATATTTGTTATCATTATCAAAGTTACTTTTAAAATACATTTCAAATTGGATTTAATGACCATTTGTTGGAAAGAGGCACTATCATTCCCGTATCTTTTCTCCGGTCATTCACCAATTCAACTAAATCAACCCCTGACAGATGTAGATAGAGAGATAGATATTTTTCATTGTACTAAAAATGTTCGTCAGGTTAAAGAAAACACCTTTTTTTTCCTGTCCACAGATGAAGTTGCTGCTCCTACAGACTTGCAGTTTTTTGAGACCTCAGATAAAAAAATAGTTCTCACCTGGTCTGGCCCAGCCAAAGAAGTCTCAGGTTTCCGTGTCGTCGCCATCCCTGTCGACGAATCTGGATCTCCGCAGAGGGAGATGACTCTGCCCGTCAGTCAGAACTCCTACATTGAAATAACCGACCTAGAGCCAGGAACACTGTACCGCTTCAACGTTTTTACCATTCACAATGGAGAAGAAAGTTTGCCGCTCATCGGGGAGCAAACTACGAGTGAGTGTGTCTGATGCTTTCAAGCTCTGACATGATGAAACTTGTTGTTGTTCCATAACTAACAGTGTATTCTCTTTTTTCTTTTAGAGCCCGATGCTCCCACAGATATCCATTTTGCCAACGTGACTGAGGACAGCGTTATGATGATGTGGTACGCCCCACGGGCCAAAATCTCCGGCTACCGGCTCTTCCTCTCCGTCGAGGGATCTAATCCCAAGCAGCTTCGCCTGCCTGCCCGTCTTACTCAGTACACCATCCTCAACCTGAGGCCCGACACGGAGTACACCGCTACGCTACATGCAGAGCTGAACAACACCCTGAGTGAAGGAGAGACTGCAGTGTTTACCACTAGTAAGCGTTTTTCTTTTCATTTAAGAGTTCTGTATTGTCTTATCTCGTGCATGTCATGACACCGCACTTGTTCTGTGTGTGTGTGTGTCTGTGGTTGTAGATTCGCCAATGGGCAACGCTCCTCATTTCAGCACTGATGTGACCGACACCTCTATCGTAATATCCTGGACTCCGGTGCCACATATTGGATACAAGGTGTGCTGACTGTTAATTCATTTTTCGTGATCTGCCACACAAATTTTTCGTATAAATCTGATCACGTTTCACTTTGATTCCAATTTGCCGTTGAAGGCCCTTTTCAGTTAATCTTGGCTTAGTGTAGACACCTTTTGGAGTTAGCTAACACAGGAAGTACAGCCCTTAGGAAAAATGTGAGTGGTGAGAGCAAGTCACACCAGAGATGAGAATGTTGTGCTCACCTTCAAGTTCTTGGGAAAACACTGATCTCTGACCTTCACCTCCTGTACCCTTGATTACTTGTCTCTGTGTCCTCTGACTCTATGTCTCTCTGTCATTTATCTCTCAGCTGACAGTGCGTCCCAGTCAGGGCGGTGAGGCCCCCAGAGACGTGACTTCAGACTCTGGAAGCATTTACATTTCCGGTCTGACCCCGGGTGTGGAGTACACATACAGCGTCCAGCCAGTCATAAATGGTCACGAGCAGGGATCTGCAGTCACACGTCGTGTTGTTACCCGTAAGTGTAAATCAGCACATGTAGACCTTTTCACCTTTTAATTGTATTCTTTACTTTTACTGTCTGTTCTTTGTGACGTTCCGCCACCATTACTTTTATTTCTCTCCTTATCATCTCACTTCTCTTTCTCTGCTGCAGCTCTGTCTCCTCCCACTGACCTTAACCTGGAGTCGAACCCTGGCACCGGAGAGCTGATGGTCCAGTGGAATGGAGCGAGTACACCAGGTACACAGACACCTGCGATGTAGATAAAAACAAATTCCTCATAATGCAGCTAACAGCTAATTTGTTCTCGTACCCCCCCCCCCTCACCCAACTATCTCCTCCTTAAGACATCACTGGCTACAGGGTGACATGCACTCCCACCAACGGACAGCAAGGAAACAGTTTGGAGGAGTTTGTAGAGGCAGGACAGAACTCCTGCACGCTGGACAACCTGAGTCCCGGAGTAGAGTACAACATTAGTGTTGTTACGGTTAAAGATGATATGGAGAGTGCTCCTATATCAACTATTATTACACCAGGTGAGTTTGAAAGAGCTATAGGGGTTTTAAGGAGTTTTTGAACTCATGTATAGAGATGCACTAAATATTTTCTCTGCTGACTTTTTTTATGGTGTGTGTGTGATCAGGTAAGTCATTTTTAAACACAACATAATGTAAGTTGTCAAGTACTATATTGTATTTTATTTAACACACCGGCTTTTAGAATCATTCAGATAAATACATCTGTTAGCTTCGCTGCTCTAACGCTGCTCCAGCATCTGAAGGCCTATGCAAAACAGTACTAAATGTAACCGTACTAGTTTTGCATGTACCGCTTCATTTCCTGGGTATATATATGAAGACTTTATTGGAGAAGCTTCAGTGAATAGCAACTGAAGCTTTTCTAGATGGTTATACAGTATATACCAGGAAAAGCAACCTGTAGCATTAGCTCTTCCACGGGTGGGATATATTGACTATCTCAAACTACTGGAAGTGGACAGTTTTTTGTTGCTTGTCTTAACCACTGTTTCCTTTATCTGTCGGTTTCCCTTTTCTGGCTCTGACGTCCATCCCCTTTCTTTTCTGTCCTACGTTTTGGTGTTCTTCCTCCTTCCTTCTGTCTTTTCTTTCGTCTCCATGCCCCCCCCCCCCCTCCGATGCCCTCCACTCAGATGTCCCACAGCTGACGGATCTCAGCTTTGAGGATGTGAGAGACACCAGTATTAGTCTCCGCTGGTCACCGCTCAACACCACAGCCATCACCGGTTATAGGATCACTGTAATGGCAGCCGGAGAGAGCGTGCCCATCTTTGAAGACCTGGTGCTGCCAACAACTGGCCATTATACCGTCTACGGACTGGAACCTGGCATCGACTATGACTTTAATGTGATCACTGTGTCTGAAAATGGCGAGAGCAAACCCAGCACGATCACCCAGAAGACCTGTAAGCTCCATGTTTCCATGTCCTTACTCTTAACTTCATCAATACGCTTTTTGGTAGCAGCTAAGCAGCAGCAGTGTGTGTGTGTGTGTGTGTGTGATGATCTGTTGTTCTTTTTGAGTGAAATTATCATACTGAGGCTGTGCCAGTCAGTACAAAACCTGTGCTCGTTCTGTGTTCTCTCACTTTCAAGATGTTGTAAAACTTGCCACACACACAATCAGGCATTTCCCTTTTTACAAGATGGTTTTGTATGTGGACAGATTTCTCTTTTCTCTCCTTATCTGCAGTTTTCTTATCTCCTGACCTTTTATAGGATTGCTAAAATTCTCTTAATACCACTTAGTTCAGCAAAAACGAATAGGATGTGTCTACTGTGACCTTTTGAATACACTAAGAATCAAAGCTTCTTTTTCTTCTTCAACAGCCGTACCAGCCCCCACAGATCTAAGGTTTGGCCAGGTTTCGTCAGACAGTATGGAAGTCACCTGGGTGTCTCCCGATGTCCCAAATCCTGCTGACATCAGCATCTTCAATATCCGGTATGGCAACAAACACGCTTCTATGTACAGTTTCTTGTGTACAGTGTAAAACCTCTCCTAATTAAAAGCATCGCCTCTTCGGTGATTGTTTAAATCAGGTACCATCCCATTGATGACGAAGATGAAATCACAGAAACCAGCGTTGGAGGCAACGCTAACAAAGTGGTGCTAAGGAGTAAGTTACGGCTAAAACAAAGAATGTGACAACACTGCACACACAAACTGCATTTGTGTTTATGTATTCTGAACTGTCCACAGACCTACTGCCCAGCACAGAGTATCTAGTGAGCGTGGTGTGTGTTTATGAGCAGAGAGAGAGCTCACCGGTTATCGGCACGCAGAAAACTGGTACGTCTCACTGATCTGATTTGACAGCAGGAGCATATCGGCCTAGAAAGAGGCTCTGTAAAACCAAATGTGTCTCACTGCATGCACCCTCTTCTCAGCTCTGGATTCACCAGTGGGCCTGCGTTTCTCTGAGATCTTCACCAACTCCTTCACCATCCACTGGCACGCTCCCCAGAGCAAGATCACTGGTTACCGCATCCGTTACCAGATGGTCACTGGTGGGAGGTCTAAGGATGAGAGGCTGCCCCCCTCCAGGAACCACTTCACACTCACAGGACTCACTCCAGACACAGATTACCTGGTGAACATCTATGCAGTGAGCGGAACCCAGGAGAGCCTGCCACTGAGCGGGCAACAGAAGACGAGTATGAGATCCAGATTTTCAGGCTGCAGGCAGTCTCCATGTCCTCGTCAATAAGTTGTTCATGGATTTTTCTGCTTTCTGTACAGTCTCTGATGCTCCTACAGACCTGGAAGTACTAGACTCCACCCCGACTAGTATCACTGTCCGCTGGGATGCCCCTCCTGTCACTGTGCGCTACTATAGAATCACTCATGGAGAAACAGGTGAGTTAGTAGTAATAATAACAAAATGAAATTGCAAATAGAAAGTCTTTTGTTTTGTCAGTCTGCTGATTTTTTTTTTTTTTTATAAATTTACTACTGTCATCCAGGAGGTCACAGCAATCCCAAGGAGTTTACAGTGCCTGGAACTCAGTCCACAGCCACAATCTCTAACCTGAAGCCTGGTACAGACTACATTGTCACCGTCTACGCTGTGACCGGGAGAGGAGACAGCCCTGCATCCAGCATCCCAATCTATGTCATGCACAAGACCGGTACACGCACACAAACGTCATCCTCTTTTCAGATGCAAAAGCAAACTCTAATCATTTCTAGTCGTGGCTCTGCCTCCCTGTGAGATCGTTCACAGCGTTCCCTCCCTCACCTCTCCAATCTTCCCCATTAGGTGTTGACTCTCCTTCTGAAATGGAGGTGACAGAAGTGAACGACAACAGTGTCACAGTCAACTGGAGCCCTGCTCAAGGCCCAATCAAAGGATACAGGGTGACCGCAGCCCCCAGAAATGGACAGGGAGCATCTTTCACTGAGGTTGTGGCTCCAGGTATATTATCCGACCAGGAGTCCCAGAAGATGTGGTGCTCCTTAAGTATTTTAAAGCATGATTTGCTGTTGATCCTCGACACCTCGTTTCTGCCCTCTCAGTTTTTATCCTTTTCCTTCTCATTTCCAGACCAGACAGAATTTACTTTCTCTGGCCTCATGCCTACAGTAGAGTACACTGTGAGTGTATACACTCTTGGACAAGATGGAGAGAGCTCCCCACTGGTGGTGAATGCTTTAACAAGTGAGGGGTGCTAAAGAGATATTTGTCAAATGCTATCAAGCTTTCACAAAGTGTTAAAACAACCTCCTGACCTCTCACTCTATTTTTACTTTTTAGATTTAGACCATCCCAAAGACCTGTCCTTCTCAGAAGTCGACTCTACCTCGCTGCGGCTCACCTGGGACAGTCCTGAGGGCATTGTCACGTCTTACCGGGTTTTGTATTCTAGTTCAGAGGAGGGTGAGAGGGAGCTGCGTCCTGCACCTAGAGGAGATGCAGAGTCTGCTGTTATCCACGGTCTGCAGCCTGGCACTGAATACACCGTGAAGGTCATTGCTCTGCATGACGACACCGCCAGCACACCCCTGGTTGGGAAACAAGCTACAGGTAATTAGTTATAGACGTTTTGAGATCAATAAAGGGATACAAATGATGGAAAAGTGCAGAAATCAAAATAAAATGGGCAGCATTCTCTGAATGTGTAAAAGTTTTTGTCTCTTTGTCGACAGTGTCTCCCTCTAACTCTTTTTTGTTATGTTTGCTTTACTCAATCCAGCCATCTCACCCCCCACCAACCTGCACTTCTCCCAGGTTGGCCCTTCCTCTTTCACCATACACTGGGCTGTGCCGGGTCAGGAAAACAGATTAACTGGCCTCACAGGCCTAACGGGCTACCGTGTTGTGGTGAATCCCAAGGATAAAAGCGGACCCACCAAAGAGCTCAACCTGGCTCCAGACGCCACCCAGGCACACATCTCTGGAATGATGGTGAGTGACTGACATTAAACGTCCAGCACCGTCAATGCTGTCCAGCCTTGGATGTCTGTCGTCTCGACCCACAGAAGTGGTTACGGCTGAAGCTGCAGCTAGTTTAGTTCTGTCCTGTGGAGACTGAACCATAACAAATATTTTTTATCTTTTCATTTTCTCCATTAGATTGCAACTACCTATGAGGTCCATGTCTATGCCTTGAAAAACTCTCTGACCAGCAGGCCGATACAAGCAGAGGTCACCACTCTGGAGAGTGAGTTTATTTCTTATGAACATCCTGACAACCAAATGCGTAGTTTTGATATTTATTAATGGGAGACGTGGACTTTGTCTAATCTCTATCCTCATCTCTCGTTTCCAAGATATCAGCCCCCCCCGTCGTGTCCGTATCTCTGACGTTAACGACTCTTCAATCACTCTGACCTGGCGCTCGAAGACGGAAACAATCTCAGGGTTCCTGGTTGAGGCCACGCCCATCTCCTCCTCTACAGGCTACACGCCAATTCAAAGGACCATTGATTCTGACTCGCGCACGTACTCTATTACAGGTAGACGGACATGAGACAGAACAAGCGCGTACAGCAGATACAAAAAGAAGTGTACATGCAGAGAATAGTGTGCAACACATGCATGTCGTATAGTTCAAACCTGACGTATCTTCCCTTCAGGTCTGGAGCCAGGAACCACTTACAAGATCAACATGTATACGCTGAAAGGAAATGGACGCAGTGCGCCTCTCACTATCACTGCCACGACAGGTATTTACAAACCATTATACCGACGTTTCAGTGATGAGTAGATGGTTTTTTGAGTACACGCTTGTCTGTCTCTTGCAGCCAAACCAGTGGTTCTCCCACCCTCCAGCATCCACTTCACCTCCCTGAACCCTAACAGCATCTCTTTCACCTGGGAGCCATCTCGCAGCCCAAGGGTTACTGGGTATTATGTCACCTATGAGGAGGCTGGCGGTTTGCCTCGAGAGCTCATCCCCAGACCCCACGCAGGTCAGGGCTACGCTACTGTCAATGGTGAGTGAAGACCTTGAGATTGACTGTGCACAGACAATACATTACATTTACATGTAAACAATGAATGTTCCATATTTTCTGTCTGAATTTGTTGTGTGGTCGCAGGTCTGAAACCAGGCACAGAGTACGTCATTAAGATTGTTGCACTGCAGAATGCTTTGAGAAGCACCCCCCTAGTGGGCAAAGCCAGAACACGTAAGTACATCCATCACTCACCTGTTAACATATAATATTTATCCGTGCAGATTTAGGATCACAGTTTTTAGTCTATTAAAACATGCACTGCTATTACATTTAACATATTTAAGACACAATTAAGATAATTACAGGCCACGTAATCACAGGCCTGTCAGCCCAAATGAAAAAATTGAATGTATTACACACACTGCTTGTGAGAGAATTAGGTTTGATAGAGTGGCTGTTCTTTATTTACCATCTTTCAGGAAACAAATGCATGTGTTTGCAATGTTTGTAAAGAAATCTCATCTCTCCAGCGGGTCTGATTGTGTTTATCATTATTGTTGATGAATAGATTCTTTTCTGAGCACAGCCCATATTTTCTTCCAGTTTAAACTTATTAAAAAATAAATTATTATTTTTGTTGGCCAAAACAGTAATAGGTTATAACCTCCTGCAGTTTGAAAACAATGCTAAACTGCCCCCTGCTGGCATTAATGTGTACTCCTGATGGAGGTATACTATACTATCTCTCAATGCAAATAGCTATTTTGCCTTCGGCATTGACTGAAAGGCCTTTGTGTCTGTCAGTGGTGCACACATATTAATTACCTTTACTTGTCTTCCATCCTAACACCTAGAATACATTTGTTTTTTGTCCAATCAGAGCCATCTACAGATAATCAGTTCTTGGTCCCTGAGTTGCCTCAGCTTCCTGTTCCTCACAGACCCAGCACCGGCATCCTGGATGTTCCAGAGTCCTTTGATGACAAGATGTAAGTCTGACAATAATCACACTTGAAACGTATCCTTCAGATTCAAATAGCTCTGGTGATCTTAAGCATGTGGTTCCATCATGCTTCTTCCTTTTTTTACCTCTCTGTCTAGATTCAACTCTAATCGAGTTCATTTGGCTGGAACCAGTGGCCAGAATCAACCAGGGCAGCAGGGTCAACACATCTACACAGAGTACCAGAGTTTAGGCCCTAATAATGGATTTCATGGCCCCTACAATGGACCCAAAGAAGGCCAGAGACCCACTCTCAGAGAACCTTTAGTCTATATTCCTGTTGCAGGTCCTGATGGAAACAGAGTGCCCTTAGTCAAGGTGTGTGTGTGTGTGGCTCAAATATCTGTTTTAATCTGACTTATTTCTTATTTTTGCAATGAAACCATTGAATATGTCTTATATGAATATCTATAAAAATATAAAAATGTGATTTAACTTATGTGTATTTGGTCTTGCAGGTGAGTGACGGTCCTCTGCCAGGTCTCGCATTTGGTTTCCCTGACAATGAGACCGAGTTACCACAAGAAGCCCAGACAATCACGACTATTTCCTGGGAACCCATCCCTCAGACCTCAGAGTATGAGGTGTCTTGTAATCCCATTACACACCTGGAGGAGAGGGGCTTCCAGGTACACACGCGCGCCCACACACACAGATGGTCTTTGCTGCTAGGATCACTTCAAAACCCGCTTTTCCTTTGTATGTGTAGATGCGTCTTCCTGGAACTGCCAACAGCGCCACGCTGATTGGACTGACATCTGGAGCATCCTATAATGTCCTAGTAGAGGCCATGAGGGGCGGGGCTAAAGAGAAAGTTCTGGAGGAAGTCGTCACCATTGGCAATGCTGGTACAGTAAAACACACCAACAAAATGTGCTTTTTATATATTACAATGCAACACATTCACACACAAATACCAAAGGAGAGTTGCTGAAAAAAATTGTACCACGCATAGTAGAAATACCATAAATAATACACATTTTATTTGAATTTCTTTTAAATTAATGATTAGATAATTGTATAAATGTCAAAGAAGGTAAACCACATCATCTTGTTCTGTTTTAACCTAGTTTTTTTTCCCCACCCATTAGTTCCAGGTGACATCCCTGTTACCACCAACCGGGACGTGTGTTATGACACTTTCACACAAACCTACCACGAGGTGGGCTCAGAGTGGGAGCGCATGTCAGAGACGGGCTTCAAGCTGCTCTGTCGCTGTCTGGGCCTGGGCAGCGGCCATTTTAGATGTGATTCATCCAGTGAGTGGCTTATTAACCCCATCCCAGCATGCTTTGCAAACACCTTAACAACACGCCATGGAATTAGAAGTCAAATAATTCTGTGTGATTTACTGAAGAGTAGTTTATGAGATGATAGATGAAATAAACACGTAACACAACAAACTGAACATACTTGTAGGAACGCAGAGAGCTGAATCTTTCTGTATAGTTTAATTCGTGAGCATCTAATTCCTGGTTTTGATATATCAGAGGCACTTTGTGTGCATATTGTAAGGCCGTATTGGAGAGTAATGAATATTTATGATAATTATAATGTAATAGACATTTGACAGCAGACTCATTATAAATCCCTTAACTATTTCTGTTCGAAGGCCATAGCACTACACACATATTCCATGTGCCATACCATGCAGTAATTGGACCCAGCATGGGCAGCTAATTCAACATTTCTCATACATCCTGTATTAATTCACACATACACATTAAAACATGATGATTTCAGTACAATCTACACTATATCCACTTCAAGTATAGTATGTTTACTGACAAAGCTCTGCCTTAAGTTTGCCCATGCTGGTCTCCATGTTGTGTTCCTGCTGTCCCTCAGTACAAACATTTAAGGTTAAGCTAAGCTAACCAGAAACTGATATCATCATCCATCAGCATCAATTTTGTATGTAATCATGTACTGTTTGTTTCCTCACTGGAATTGAAGTGTGAACATTTAAATGTTGTGTTGTATTGTAATTTCTCTTTCTCCATCCATTTCACTAAGGTCTATTCTGTTACTACTTCTTCATCACTTCATATTTCCTGTAACTCCATTGCTTCTCACCGTACCATATCTTTTCTTTCTTACACTCCGTTTCTCCCCCTTCAGAGTGGTGTCACGACAGTGGCAACAACTACCACATTGGCGAAAAGTGGAATCGCCAGGCTGAAAATGGTCACGTGATGAGCTGCACCTGTCTGGGAAATGGCAAGGGAGAATTTAAATGTGAACCCCGTAAGTACACACAGTATATCTGAACCGATAGGTACTTCATATTCAATGGAGATGATCATTTAATCAATATTAACTTAATTATCCTCTATTACAGTTTATCTTTAATAATAAAACAATCTGTCTTCAGACGAGTCAACATGTTACGATGATGGGAAGATGTACCAGGTGGGAAACCAGTGGCAGAAAGAATATTTGGGTGCCATCTGTACTTGCACCTGCTATGGAGGACAGCAGGTGGGTAACACCGACTGTGGATAGATTTCTTTTATTTAAGCAGCATTGGAGACGGTGCTCACGTACAGACAGGAACTCTCTGTCTGCTACTTCCAAATCAAAAGAACCGTATGATGGAGGTTTGCTTGTGTGTCATCATTATCTGTCCCTGTTATTATTTAGGGCTGGCGTTGTGAAAACTGCAGAAGACCAGGAGGGCATACGGATGTGGAGGCTGACCTCCTGCAACCTGTGAGCTCAGATGTTTTCGACCGCTACAGAGAAAACGCGCTACGCAAACTGGTCAGTGTGTCATTCATACATTTAGTCTCACTAAGGTCTTTTCTTTCTAGTTCATTGCATTTGTAATTATCTACAACATTTGCTTTACTCAGGTTTGAGTAAAATGTGCTTTGTATTGATGTGATTATAGTGATGTGTAAACGGACACTGATTTTCTAGACGTTGCTTCACAGTATGTACCACTAATTCTCTCTGCTTCTCTCATTGGCTTCCGCTGCTGTACAGAACATCCAGTGTCCCATTGAATGTTTGAGGCCAGAGCTGCTTGCAGATGCTCACAGTCCGTCAGAATAAAGAAGAGCGGAGTAAAGGAGGGAGTTGATGTGAGACCCCTTACAGCATCACAACCACTTTGAGGGAGAATCTTGTTGCCTTTATTTGTTTGATTAAAGACGCTCTCTCCATCAGATTTGTGCTTCATAGGGTGTCCCCACATAAAATGTTAGTGCCTTAAAAAGATGTTTTTATTACATCATCCTCTGTGCCTTTTCAAATATCTGTCCAGCTTTTATGTTGGTTGTGATTCTTCACATTTGACACAAATCTGCCAAGAGCACAAATCCTGCTGCTTTAACACCCCAAACCTGCCTGCCCCTAACGTGCTGTTCACACACGCACGCAAACCAAATGCAGTACTGTTGTGTTCTTTTGCCGTTAAATTGCATTTCAAATTTTTTAAATATTTTTTACACATTCCTTTGCATTTCCTTCACACCACTTAAAATAGCTTTGGCCCTGGAAATACCTGTCGCTACACTTGTTGTATGTTCCACAATTCTGGGCCTCACTGTGAGTAATATGCATTCAAAAGGCATTTAGGTAATGACAGAAATGATTTTGTGTGTCCTCAAAATTGGGATATTGTTGTTGTTTTTTTAAAGCTGTACAGTGAGTATTCTGTCTGTGGGCGGCATCTTCTTATTTTGATAAGCAAAGCAATTGGTCACTTTGATTTCTCTTCTTATTCTAAACACACTTTTAGTAGAAGCATAAGCAGTGTTACATTTTAAAATCTTCCCCACCCATATGACAGTGTAGGCTCTCTCGTTTGTACCATTTAGAAATGGTTCTGTAATGTGTGTTTTTAGGTATAAAGATTTAGCTAGTGCTGCAATTTAGATTATAAAGCCAAAGCTGAGTGACCAAAATCATTTCAAAAATGAAGTTCACTGTTACTTTTAGTGAAATGCCTTTTAATTACTTAAATGTTCTTTATTTTGTTTCTTTTATTTATCCCATTTTATTTAGGCATTTTGTTCAATGCTACTTTGGGGTGTACACTTTATTTTTTAGTAACTTGTTTTTGTATTGTTGGTGCCAAACTCTGAACTACTGTTGACCGAATCTTTATAATAAACAGAGAAAAATCCAATTCGTTGTTGTATTTTATGGGTAAGGATGGGTATTTTTTTTAGCTTTTTAATAAAATTAGATTTGATTATTAATCAAAAAATATTTACATTTTAAAATAAAATACAAAATTCTACATAATGATGATATAATAAAATGCTATGTGGTTATTTTTTGGTCAGTAATGACCAGTAACAACATTAATACATTTCATGTATTGATATCAATGACTCATCAGTTTGTACAAACCTTGGGTGATGAATACATTAAAGTCATCTGCACACTGATTAATAAAGGTTGAAAAAACCGGTGTTCAGCACATAACAGCAAATCAGTGAGGATGGAGAAGCGAGTATATGCTGTTCACTCCGAACAAGAAGTAGCTCCAAACACCTGCGTGTACGGTGAACTACACCACTGACTACTACAGTTGTTTCCCCAACATAACTTCACATGAATGAATATGATACTGTTGGATTATATTTGTTGTATTCATGTACATACATTACATCACTTTAATTTAGCAGTTAACCACAGTGATGAATATTTTAACAGCTCATTTGCTGTTTTGATGATCACATGTGATTTGTATGTATATATATTAATATAATATTGAAGCAACTGGAGTTGTCAGTTTTTCTTACAGTCAGACAAAAAGCTCATTACATTGGATCGGGGTGAAAAGTAACTTAATACGTGTCACTGAACTTTTTCTTTAAGTACAATTTTAAGGTTTCTAAAATAGAAAAATATTTAACATTTTATGCTACTTCATGCTTCAGAAGTATTTTTTGCTTGAATCCACCACCTGTTAGTTTCTTTTCAGATTAAGACTTTTACTGGTTCACTAATAACTACGTGTTATGCTGATTATTTAAGCATTTTTGGATTGTAGCCTCTTTTAAAAGTTGCTAGACGGTGTTGTCCCAGGTCCACCCAGGCACGATGTAGTCCGCTCATACTACACTTTACTTTGCTTTTATCCAAAGCACCTTACAGGGAGCTAGCGCTGGGTGTCTGGCTCAGGGACACACCTGGTGGGGGATGTGACCTCTTCCATTCCAGTCTGACTCTTAACCCACTGAGCTCCCAGGCCGCTGGTAGCTACTATACTATGAGAGGACTTGTAGGAATGGTGTCTTTGACAATTAAAACACAACTGATGTGTAAGTAACACAACAACAAAGAATTACATATAAAAAAGATAAATGTGTTGAGCAACATTCGTTAAAAAGTTCACAGGTTATATAGTGTGACAGTGTGAATCAAAAACACATTCAGAGTAGTGCAGTGTAGTAAATGTGAACCTGTACGGACTGCTATAACTAGAAACTCATTAAGTATCTTGCTGTACTCCTCTTCAGTATAATGACAGTCATCCATCAAACCGTAAATCTAAAAAAGCCAGCAAAACACATCCCGTCACAATGCTTGTGCTGTGTCCATCGTTCTTGCATCCACACACAGCATCTGAGACACTGCAGGCACTTGTAGGATATTGGATATTAGATCCTCCTGTTCCTGTTGCAGGTCCTCGACACCTGACTTCCAGCCCCATCCTCTGCTCCTCCATCACAGTCTGGTGTGGATCAGCCACTGCACAGGACAAACACAGACTGCAGCGCACAGTCAAAGCTGCAGAGAAAATCATAGGTGCACCTCTGCCCTCTCTTCAGGACCTGTACACCTCAAGGGTCAGAAAGCGGGCAGAGAAAATCACCACAGACCCCTCACACCCCGGACACAACCTCTTCCAGCTTCTTCCCCCTGGCAAACGCTACAGAGCTACATTTGCTAGAACCACCAGACACAAGAACAGTTTCTTCCCCCAGGCAATATCTGTTATAAACAACTGACTGCTGCTATATGGACACAAACTGCACTAAACTCAGCACACTGCGCACACACATAAACACACACATTCTGTGTTGTTACAATTTGTCTGTAATTTGTCTTGTATTACTGTATTACTGTATTAATACTGTCTGTCCTAGAGAAGCTTTAAAAGACCAAAGCAAATTCCTTGTATGTGCAACATACTTGGTTGTTTTGCTGGTCCCTGTAGTTCTTCGGCACCACCATTGCTTCCTCAGAGGTTTAAAGAATTTCGACATTTGGCCACAGCTATTACTAAAAAACGTACAATTAACCGAATTGTGGAGGACTTCTATGGGTTTTGGGATCACTGGAAATCATGGGATGATTTTGCAGCCTTGGTGATGCACAAACAGAATGAAACGTTGAAAAGCTGAATTAAGAATATATGAGGCTTTTATTCTGAACGAACGACTTCCGAAGCGGAAGTGTTGTTCGTGTTGCACGCGCGGAGGAAACAGGTTAGGCTATCAGCTAGAGCTTTCCTTCAAACCTCCGCGGTAAACGAGAAGATGGAAAACGTTTGCGTCGACAGTTTGATCTTGAAGCTTCACGACGTGAACGCGGTGAAGTTTGGCGAGTACAAGCTGAAGAGTGGCATGTTGACGCCGATTTACATCGACCTCAGAGTGCTCGTGTCCTACCCCGCGCTCATGAACCAGGTAAACACGTGTTAGACTTTAGGGAACAAACTTTACTCGTGGGTGAAACATACCGTAGCTGCAGTAGTTAATTAGAGAACGTAATTATGTTCACGCTGGCGTGTGCGTCGGTTCTTCCGTGTTCGAATTGGTTGGTGCCCACGTGGGTGTGTAACGTTAAGATATTAGCACTTAAGTGTAACCAGGCCCCACCGGTCGGTCCGGTGGGTGGGTGGGGTGGGGTGCGGTGAGCACAGGACACGGTGTTGTCCCGAGTCCAACAGTCGCACTAATTGATTTCTAATCAGTCCTTAGGTTCAGAGACAACATCTGGAAGGATGAGTGTTTTTCTGATTATTTTTCTTCAGTATGTAACCCATCCTCATGAGTTTTATGGTGGGCAAAAGTTAAAAACACCAATCAGGATGAGTTACAATACTAAAACATGGGCCAAACAAAAAGTCTTAAATCAACCTCTCTTCTAAACCGAGTTAACATTACTCAATAAATGCTAAATGAATTGAGGAGCCTTTGTCTTACATTTAAGAAGTTTACCACTACACTGGTCACTCTTTGAACCTTTCCCTTATTCAGTTCCCTTATAATCAGTTATAGCCTGGTTTTACTAAAGCGCGTAAGGAGATAACAACTGTATGAAAGACGGAATGCTCAGAGCCCCTTCATTTGCAGGTGTCGAGCCTGATCTACCAGCGAGTGCAAGAAGAAGGGCTGCAGTTTGACTTGGTGTGTGGGGTTCCATACACAGCGCTGCCACTGGCCACAATAATCAGCTCCAGACATGAGCTGCCCATGCTCATCAGGCGAAAGGAGGCCAAGGACTACGGTGGGTGGTGACAATAGAAACTACAATACGAATTTAATCTAATGGCTGCATTGAGAATAACCCCATGATGTGTTACACTTGTGCCCTAAGCTCATTAGTGGTGTGTTTCAGAAACCAAAGCCCATTTAATAGCATCCACATGTGACTATGTTTTCACTCATCTGTCACGTTCAAACTGCTACTCTGTCCTTTTCGGTCTGGGATAGCCAGCATGATTTAAACAGTAAGTCAGACTGGTAACGATGTAGAATCAGCTGACCTACAGTTTACTGTGCAGGGTTCTGTCTATCACCATTAGAAGTTTGGATGTAAGTTATACGTTGATGGATACTTGTGAAGGACCAGTTTGAGAAGCTTTGTGTAAAATGTAATTCCGTTTATTTAGAATGAATAGTGATATTATTTTTTTTAACCCTGTTAGGAACCAAGCGTCTGGTAGAAGGGTCTTTTCGAGAGGGGGACACATGTTTGATTATTGAGGACACGGTGACCAGTGGCAGCAGCATTTTGGAGACTGCTGAAGTACTCTACGCAGAGGGTCTGAAGGTAAAGTAATAAAATGGTTCCAGCAGTGGTAATAATATGATGTTTTTTTAGCTGATGATTGTTTAAGAGCTATCTCAACAACTACCTTATCCTTTAATGAAACATGGTTTTCCATGAAGGTGACCGATGCTGTTGTGCTAATGGACAGAGAGCAAGGGGGTGTGGAGATGCTGTCATCTCAGGGCATCAAGCTCCACCCGATTATCTCCATGTTCAAGCTGCTCAATGTGCTGGTGGCAGCTGAGCGCATTGATGCCCAAACCGCACAGAGCATACGTGAATTCATCACGGACAACAACACCTGGAGGTACAGTTGTGTAGCTCTTCACCTGAAGAGTATGATCACTGTTACTGTGTGCGTTGTTGTGCATATTTCAAAGTAACCTTAACAACTGCCACATGTGGATTTTAGCCTCAAGGATGAGAATGGCAGTGAAGTTCCTGCTACCAAGAAGCCGTGTGTTGGAAACCTGGAGCTGAGCTATGCAGAGAGAGCCAAACTAGCAAGTATGTATTTTATCCAACATAAGCTCAAATTTATAGTTATGCAGTTGTGAATGTTAAATGTTGCATTTCAAAATGATCTCCCGACTTTTGTGTCCAGACATTCATCCTCTGGCGTCAAAGCTGCTGAAGACCATGGAGGAGAAGCAGTCCAACCTCTGCGTGTCTGCTGATGTGACCAGCAGCGGGGAGCTGCTCCAGCTAGCGGACTCTCTCGGTCCAAAGATCTGCATGCTGAAAACCCACGTAGACATCCTTGAAGTAGGAGTTGAACAAGTTCCTTTGTGACAATAAGTATAATGTCAAGACCATTAAATTGACTTTGTTATGTCTGCCAACAGGATTACAGCGTGGCTTTCAGCCAGAAGCTGCAGGCTTTGGCAGAGAAGCATGACTTTGTCATCTTCGAAGATCGGAAGTTTGCTGACATTGGGAACACGGTGAAGCATCAGTATGAAGGTGAAGTACAAAGTCACACTGACTTACTTTTGGAACAAACATTGTTGTTTAAGCAGCTTAGCAGTGTGCTTATGTATGTGTTCTGCAGGTGGCTTGTACAAGATCTCATCTTGGTCCCACATAGTGAATGCTCACGTGGTGTCGGGGCCCGGGGTGGTGAAGGGTCTGAGTGTGGTGGGAAAGCCTCTAGGCCGAGGCTGTTTACTCATTGCACAAATGAGCTCCCAGGGTTCACTGGCTACTGGAGAATACACGAAGGCTGCGGTGAGCACGACTCTCTTTAGGGCATTTGCTGAAGTGCGTTGCTGAGTATTTACATCTGATTCTCTCTGTCTTTACAGGTGAAGATGGCAGAGGAGCAGTCGGACTTTGTGATCGGCTTTATCTGTGGCTCCAAGTTGACAAAGAGGCCGGAGTTCATTCATATGACCCCCGGGGTGCAGCTGGAGGCCGGAGGTAAACTGAATGCCCTTTGACCTCTTACTATTGTCTTTTTCTTGTTTTGGTTGTCTAAAATATTTGCTTTAAATCGTGAGAAGATGTCAAAAAATGTAAATGTACCCATGGAGGTAAAATGTGCCGGGTCCTTTTTTTTGTATGCAGTGAATGGTCTGTAACACAAGGTGGTGCAGCTGTGCCAGGAATGAATGCTTGTCCTGCTCTCATTAGGATCCTTCTCCCCGCCCTCACTCATTTCTCCCATCCCTCTGTGGCTCTCCCTCCTTACAGGTGACGTGTTGGGCCAGCAGTACACCACCCCAGAGGAAGTTATTTACAGCAAAGGCTCTGACATCATCATAGTGGGACGGGGTGTCTTGGAGGCCTCTGATAGGCTGAAAGCTGCTGAGTTGTACAGAAAGTCGGGCTGGGATGCTTATAGAAGAAGAATGGGTCAGAGTGGCCAGTGAGTCCAGGAGCCGGTTCTGTAGCATTAGGTCTGGTTTCAGCTGTCACGATGGGGACCTCTACCATGCTCACACACAGCAGTGTGCACATAATTATATGCATAGAAACATGTGTTCATGTGTGTTTGTGCACTACACTGCCACATCAGATCACACAGCACGTCTTCAGCATTGATTTGGATTGTCTAGCCAGTGTTAGGAATCAGACACTTGACTTTGATCTAGTATTATTATTATCATGCTGCTATAAAGGGGGGCTTCTGGTTCCCTCCTGCTGATGAGCATCACACCCTCACTGCATCTGATCTGCTGATTTTACAGTGGTTTTCCACACGGAGTAATTTTTTCTGTCCACATCGATCCATGCACAGTTGCATGGAAATGTAGGTAGTAGCTAGTTTTTTTCTTTTAACAGAAATTGTTTTAATCATGTATTTTTTCGAGACCTACCAGATATCTTAAGTTCCCTTAATAAGGTGTCACTTCCTCGACACAGGCTTGTGCTCCAAGTCATTGTGAAGCTTTTCTCACCATTCCTATGTGAATGTTTGTTTTTTAATTATTGAGTTATTGTTTTTGTCTTTTTTTCCACACAGAAAATAATCTTTAATAGTTTTAATCATTTCTACACATGTAGAAGTTAGTGCACAGTGTTACTGTCTGAATAGATGAGTTGTGTTTACTTGGAGGAAGTTCAGTTACCACTCGGCTTCATGGTATTTTTGGTGACTTGAAAGAGTTGAGGTTTGCCCTTTGTCTCTAGGCTTTGTCTAAATGAGTAAATGAAGAATGATATGTAAAGAATTGAATAAATTATATATGTTGAAATAATATATTCATCCATCTGTTATCTCCTGCTGAACATCTCATGGTATGATGACATATGCTCAGCTGTTCAGACTTTGCCGCCTCCTCTTGTCTTCCTCCATGTACATAAGGGTAAGTTGAAGGTATTGTCCCTTGACTAAAAGCGGAATTATGTTCTGCCACAGCCACAGCCACAACATCAACACAGTGGTGGTGGTAATGTCATGGATGGGGGTGCTCATGAGAATGGGTAGTGCTTGCGCTGCCGGCTGGGTGTTCATTTTAACAGCTGTGCACACAACATTTAAACTACCAGGTGATGCTAATGTTGCAGTTATCATAGAAAAACGTTTATGAATGATCACACTGAATCATTTTCGAGGTTATCCACCAAGCTATGAATTAGGAGTAAACAATACATACTGACTCATACTGCATATAGATCTCGTGACGTTTCTTTATATACATTTCTTTCCAGAGTAGCCAGCTGCGTATTCTAGTTAGACTACACGGGATTTTTCACTTGCTATTTTTACCCATATATGAGTTAAAACGGGCTAAAACTTGACAGCATCAGCTATTTTTCCAGACTTCACCTCGATCCACGTTTCTGAAGGAAACCGTTATTGGTGTTTCACGTTGGAGGAGTGTCCCTTTGATTTAGGATCCATCCCACTGAGCAGTAATGAGACGTCTGGTTGACCTGCTATCGGTGTGGATGTTGTATAGCTTCTGTTGGGAGATGTGGAATTAGAGTTTCCTTTATAATCCTGTTATGATTATTTTTTACCCCGTCACCTCATGTTTGCGCAAAATGTGCGATTTAACCCTCAGGGCTCATTCCTTTTTTTGTTACACCCACAACACTTAAGCACATAAAACGCTTTTTTCAAGATATA
>JAUMTR010000013.1:14390662-14410899 GCA_032270685.1 Microctenopoma stevenorrisi | reverse complement strand
TACATTTGTAGCCCCAGATACCCCAAAATGCATGTATTATGCTTCTATGACAGTGCGTTCAAAAATTACAGTTTTAAGGGTTAAATCAGTAGTTCCTGGTGTCTGGAGGCGTAATTTCCCCTTAGTTTCAGACACCCCAACTTTTCCCCTCCACAATATCAGCAGGACTCTGCAGTGAATTTTCCCAAAGTTGTTAGGACAGGTGAGCCACACCGCAGCAGAAAGTCATTTGCAAGGCAAATGATATGAAAATTCTCCCCAACAAAGCGTCTGAGGAAGTGGACAGGTAGCTGCGTTACAACGAGTCATTTTTTAAACATCAGCGCAGGCACAAAGGTCAGATTCGTTGCCTGGCACTGAGGCGGCGGAGGGAGTGTTGGTAAGAATAAATTATTTAATGTGTGTGTGTTTGTGACCGCCCCCCAAACACACACACACACACACCCTTCCCCCCTTAATGTCAATATTGGATCAGAGCAACGCACCGTGCGACAGGTGTCTGTGTGCGCACTGAGGATCCTCACTCCCGTTTGCATCCAGGAGGGTGGAGGAAGGGAGTGGGCGAAAGAGGGGGAGAGGAGGGGAGAAAGGGAGGGAGAGAGCATGTAGAGGTATAAAAGGTGTATACCTGTCACAAGCAGCACACACTCATTGTGCGTAAAAGGTGAGCCAAACCCAACCAAGACTGCACTTTTCCTGTTTGGCTTCTTTGAAGGTAGGCTGAACACTCGTCGCTTATCTCCATTTCCTCCAGAGCATCAGTTCTTAGAAAGGTTTTGCTTTTGCTTTGTACTCTAACTTTTCTAAAATCTCCCTCCAAAGGTTACCTGGCATCAGTGGAACCAGCTGTTCCGCGCTCTGCGCGTCTCTCGTCAAACTCTGATCGTGTTTGTGACTTTTCCATGTCCGTATTTGCCTCACGTTGAGCCTCACGTACAATACCTGAAGATGAAGTTTTGTTCGTTCGGCTCGCGTTATGCAGGTATGGGTGAGCAACTGGAAAAGACGCAAACTCTGTTTTTTTCGTTATGGAAGAACATCAGTGCCAAACCTCCGTTCATACAAACGATGGACGCTTCGTTTGGTGGTTTACAACGAGCCTTAGGGTCAGATGTTGCTGCCGCACTGCAGCACAAGTTCTTCTAATAAAAAACACAGGTTGAAAATTGCAGAAAAAAACCCTTCTAAGAAAGAACAGGTGTCAGCTATTAAATCACCAAACCAATTTGATACCAACATGGTTTCTTTACCTGTTTCTTTCAGGCCCGGGAGAGTAGAACATTTCATTCAGGGGCCTTATTTGCATACAGCTGGCAGCAGTTAGTACTCTAAAGAGACAATGGCAGCCTTGGATGATCATGTCTGACTTGTGGAGCCACAAACATTTAAGCAGAGGTAAATTTGAAGGAACCTCGTGGAGAGATAATTGCTTGACTCACCAGGATAAAGTAAAGTAGTTTCTTGTTAAAACTGTTGTTTGTGTTATGCAACATAAGAAAAGTAAAGCACGACTTACTGCAGGCGAATGACAAAAAAAGTTTTTTTCACAAGGTTACAGCTTAAATCCAACTAATTTCTTTTAGTTATATTGAGAAGTAAAGAAAAGTAAGACTCTAACTAACTTGTTCATGTGCTCATGGGCCTGCATGGACATACACACCAGTCTGTTCAAGTCAGTGGTGATAAAGCCAAGAAGAGAGAGCCTCATTATCATGATTGATACATCTTAAACTGATGCTGAGAAAGTAATGTGTAGTCTTAGGTCACAGCTTGTACTTCCTTAGAAATTGTCCCTGGCTGATCATATTCATACCATGCGCATTATCATGTTTGACATTTACAATGGTAAGAAAGTTCATCTTCGTACGGCCTACTGGAGCCTTTTTCATTATCATTTTCCCGTTGGCACATTCATGATGACAGCATGAATTTTCCACTGGGGGCCTATTTATTACTGTCCACCTCCGACGTCATGAACGCCAGCTCCAGGCAAGCGCCGGGGAGCAGAGAGATGGGCTTAATGGAAGGTTAACCATTAACTAAACATCAACCACACACACAGCAGACATCTGATAGGGGCCATCTGTCATTTGGATGTAGCATTCAGCCATCACACCTTTTCTCGTTATTTCAAACATCATACATGTCTTTCAGTGTTTAGTGTGTGCACTGGTGTTTCATGGAACTCTCTTATCAAGTGTCTGATTTGATAATAAACTGATAACAATGCAAGCAAATGATTCAACCTTGACATTATTATTATTATTTGGATTGATGTTAAGTATAAACTTCACTCTTCATCCATCTGCTTAATTGGTTCATATGAAACTGAATTTCCGTCTGGGGTCGTGTTATGTTCAGTTTACTGCTTGTAAAATACTGCCATATTTATGTACATGCGAGTACGTTACAGTAGAAGATAACAATACCACTTTTTCTGTGACCGAACATTTTATGATCACTTGGGCTGTAAATCACACTTTTTATTATATAGTTCAAAATTCATTTAAAGAGCTGGATCTCCATGCGATTTTGCTCAAAGCTAAACTATTGACAACATACTACTGTACACGTCCACCTTCTCCATTAAGATCTCTCGCGCTGTAATCAGGTTTAGTCTCTTTTGCCTGATTTTGATTTTTTTGTGCAGATTATTTTAATATTGTTTGTGGTTCTCTGATAAATCTCCACCAATCTCCATTATCTAAAAACACATGTCACTTAGACACATCTTCATCTTAAAAGAGACATTATAATGAAGCCAGTCCAGCATGTCATGCTTTACCTGAGAGCCTATTTGCCTCTGAGTGAAGCTCCAGTCAATATTTGTTTAAAGGCACAAGAAGGGAAAGCTCACACTCCTCAGTATCCTGGTTACCTTGCTCCGATTTTGACTGACTGTCCCAACTGGTCCTGCTGCTGCTACACCCTTCCTACCAGCTCTAGGAGCAGCATTAAGCCCTGTATACTGTGTGTAGAATTCAACGTGGCAGCATGTTCCTCTGCTTGTTCTGTGACATTCAGAGGATCTGAATGGTTCAGTCTGAGGAAATCCAGCTCTTGTAGTTTTTGTTTTGAAAAAAACCAAAAAGTAAGTTAGTTTAAATGAATTTTATAGTAAAATACTTGGAAATTTCCTGGAGTGAACACAAAAATAACGCTTTTGGTGAGTTGAATATGTTTCCATCCAAATCATAAATATGTATAAATATGTGTATATATGAATACCTCTAATACAACATTAAAAATTGGGCTACATGTGTGAGATTGAGTTGAGCTAACCAACAGGAAACCCTAATACTTGACGTCTCTTATTTCCAGTGTCCCGCTGCCCCCTCTGTGACCCTAAGAACTGCTTTCTGCAGGGCCATGCAGTATCAGCACCATTAGGACCACTGTTTCTATCTGTGCAACAAAAACATGATTACATTCGTGGTGTCTGCCAAACTGCTCGCTTCTAGCTGTAATTGGTGGATCAAGTGCTTCCCAGAGGGTGCGTGTGTGTCTCTGTACTGCCTGTAGGCTGTGTGCTGTTTTCGTTGACAGTTACTGATAATGAAGAGTCATGCAAATGCTCGAGGCTGGCTCCCTCTTCTGGTTGGCTACTCCTAACCTTTGCTCACTGACTTTGTGCTGATGTAGTGCTACTGGATGAAAGTGATGATCATATCTAAAAAGGCAGCTATATTAGTTTTAAGTTGTGCTCAAACATTCTTCCTGGTTAGTATCTTTTATTTCAGAACATTCCCAGTTAAAAGGAAAACTAATGCATTGTGTGTCAGTGATATTAAAAAGAGAAAGGAAGCAATGAAAACAGTTGGTTTAAGGTTGTTAGTTTTACCTGTCAGGCCTTTCGAAGGTAAAATTATCCCTCCCTGTGTATTCTATCTGCTCATATGCCAGACAGTCAACTGCAGTGTGTGTTTGCGACTGTCATCACAATTCAATACTGATAATTAAAGGACATCATAATCTGGGTTTTCTCGCTCTTTGTTTCCTGCAGGTAAATCCAGCTGCTTGGGTGTCAGTACAGAGATCAGTGAGGACAAGTGGAGGTGGTGCGAGCAGATGTCCTGCTCACATCATCCTTACCTGGATTAATCACCACGGTAACCTTCCACCTGAAGAAGGGCATTTATTCAGTGCAATCTGTGTGTGTGCATGTTAGTGTGCTCATATACAAACAGTGTGTGTGTGTGTGTGTGTGTGTGTGTTTTTGCATGCAAACACGTTTGTGTGTGTGTGCAGGTGCATTGACTGACTATTCAAATAGCTCAGACTCACACTGACCCAGAAAACAAGATCTTTCTCAGCAGCATTAGCACACTTCCTGCACTGGAACTGGTCTATACAAGTCTCAAACATTAATGGAAAGCAGTAAGAGATAATAATGAGGGCTATGTTTTTTATGCATTTGAATCTAAACTGAATGAACTTATATAGACACTAAAGCCACTACTATAGAGTTAATGTACTGCTACTACCACAGTACCTGTAGTTATAAATATAGTAGTTTAAAAAAACTAAAACAAACAACACTCACATAGCATGTGAATGAGTGTGTGAGCTCTCACAAAATGATAAATTGAAGAAACAAAAGCAAAGCAAAGCATTCTGCACACTGTAACGTCTCCAACATTAATTCTGTTTCTGCAAACCCCACTTCAGTGAAGTCACTTCATTTCTCTCGTAATACCTATATGACCTTATTATCTTTCAATTGACAAAAACGAGTATACCTGGTCTGGTGAAATGATCTAATATTTAGCGACCGTTACACTACCATGCAGCACAATAATCAGATAACGGCTCCCAGCATGTGGCTATGGTCAATTGCTACTCTTAACATGCTTTTAATCCAAAGCCTGTACAATGTAGATGTGAACTTTTGACCTGCACCAGACATAAACCAACCAGAAAGAAGATGTTTAAAGACAAATCAAAGTGTGACAAGCTACACATGGTAGTCAACACGTGTCATCAATTCACGGTTGGCTCCAATGAGCGACTAGCAGGGCTGTACTGATGCAGAACTGACAAGTGATCAGTGGGGGTGTCACATGAGACGAACTGAATATATTTTTTATACAGCCAGATAATGATTCAAAGTAGAACACTGCTACCTTTGTATTGGATCACAGTATCCCTGACACATGCAAATCCTCCCAGCTGTATTTACCAGGGAAATGAGGTAAGGATGTTTAGCTCCTTCTCAGACCTGCTAAAAAAAGACGTTTTTGTATGTGCTGTACAGTGTACACACTCAGTAGGTCAGGAACATTTATTTTCTAGAGAATAACTTCTTTAAAGGAACCCCCACCCCTACACACACACACACGTACGCACAGGCACAAAACATCTGTGTCTATATAAGCCTTTCCTTTCACCTGGCCATCACCTGCTCTGGGGGCAAGCAGGGTGACATACACACATGTAAGGAGACAATGAGTGGGTTAACAGAAGACAATGAGAAAGCTGTTCATACAAGTAAACAACTCTCACATGCCCACAGGTGGAACACACATGCATGCATACACACAATCATAAATGAGTTAGCTGGGTCCTTTACTGTATATTTAGTAAGAGATTGATTGATTTACCTAAAAGGTAACTGATTACTAAATAAGACAGTATATGTGACTTTCTAATCTTAGATACTTCCATCTATTTGCCATGTTCATCTGCGCCATGGTAAAAGTCAAACTTTATTGGTCGTCAGTCATTTGATCATATAGTGAATAGAGCACACCCTTTGTACAGCTCTGCTGCCTTTTTGAGCATGTTACCACTAGATGGCATCAGTGATGAAGGAAAAGAACGTGACACAATGTTTAAGAATTGCAAAACATGCAAGAGAAAATAAAATCAGTGTCAGAATATAAAAATCCTGTTTTTTAAATGGTGAATAAAGATGAGATCCAGCGTTCAGTCAACAAATGACACTACTCACTTCCCATCATATGTACGCATGTCGTGTATTTTCCCTTCGCTAAATGAAATTATGTGTGATTTTAATTTAGGTGTATGAGAACTGGTATAAGCAGGGGGACGGGACTTCAGGGAAAGGCAAAGAAACAATTATTATGGCAGAAGGCCTTATAGAACCATTTGTAAATATGTCAGGTGAAAAACAGCTGTAACACTATTTTATAGGTTAGACCGTTTTCCCACCTCCAGCTAGGATCCCGTCTACCTATGACAGACACAGAGAGAGAGAGAGAGAAGGGATCAGCTCCCAGAATGTGTCTATTATCCTGCCACTCCAATCAAACTGTTGTGTCAGTGCGTTACCATTGTATAGTCCTGGGTCAGGTTGCTACTGACCATGGCTGCCGTATTGATGACTAAGTCAGTTTGGGGCTCTGAGGACAATGGTGCTCTGGAGCCTCCACAAAGCACGAGGCTAATGCTCCCCTTTCAGCCGGCCTGCTCAGCTGCTGAGTGTGCAAGGCTGCTGGGCAAATGGAGTTGCGCAGGTCCAGGGGGCCTGGCCCTATAAAAACACAGGCGAGGGTCTCTTCCCCGACATTGATTATACTGGATCTGTCCCACCTCAGTACTGTCTGTAAGTATATCAACACAATGCCTCAGACTCAGCTAAGTAACTGCTCGGTTGACTGGGGTGAAGCCCAGCAGCCCCCATGATTCAACTCAGAACTGTGTATCTGATAGATAGACTGCTATGTTTGCACTGGAAAAAAGGCTTGATTTGTGAGAGAGAGAGTACAACCATGGAAACCATGGATGCTTTGCTTTTGGAGTAAATGTTTTTTTTTAGGTGAGAAATCATTTCTAAAGATGGAAAGTTGATGCCTTCCTATAGTGTCTTTTTTATTGAACAGTGGGTAGTTAAAGCACAAATGAAAAGGTCTAAAGGAGAAGAGATTCAGAACACATTATTATCCTTATATGAGGTTTGTTGGTGGGGCACTGGGGGGTGCTTCTATAGCACAATTGCAAGGTCAAGTTTATGGACATGTCTGGGACAGGCAAATATGTGGTGAAATGGAGAAAACAATGGATGAGACATGTTTTACAACAGTTTGGAGGGAGACCATACGGTTTTAGGGCCGTGTGATATATTTTAACTTGTTAATCAGTACATTCCCTTCAGATTAAAATTGGTGGGTTACAGTGTATCTCATCTAGTTTGAATCAGGATGCTCTAGAGGTTTGCTCCGTTCCCCATACACACCATTCCTTCAATTCTGACACATGCGCAGGCCTCAATGTTATTTCTGACTGTGTAAAATTCTACATTCTTCAGAGAGTAACCCCCCAAGGGAGAAGCAGCAGCCATGAACACTCAACAGATGGAGCAGATGGGCCAGTTCAAGATCACAGTCTGGGAGGAGGAGAACTTCCAGGGAAAGCGCTGCGAGTTCATGCTAGAGTGCCAGAACATCATGGAGAGGGGCTTTAACAAGATCCGCTCCATCAAGGTTGAGAATGGACCGTAAGTCTCTTGCTCCTTTGGACGCCCTGCTCTTCTTTAACATCTGATCTAAACTAATCTCCTTTCATTTGGCACCTGTTTTGGCCTTTTTAACATAGGTATCATATAGTCTATTAAATGATGCTACATTATTTTCTTTATGTACAAAAATGTAGGCACATGAAAATAATAATGAATTGTGTATTAGGAATTTTCATAGTGAGTTTAATTTTTACAATATTAGGATGTGTGGACAAATATCATGCTTAAAAATAACCACATTATTTATTTGCTTTTCTAATTTGATCTGCTTGAAAAAACTCTCATTCGAGCAGACGTGTCAAACACTGACTGTAATCAGCTGTAGAAATGATAGAATAACAACAATAACAAAAAAAAACACAAATAGTTGCCTACAGTGATATTACATTGCTAGTTGGCATGTACCGTTTGTGTGTGTGTGTGTGTGTGTGTGTGTGTGTGTGTGTGTGCGTGCACCCATGTGTGACCTTGTTGTGATATGAGCTGGCTGTGTGCAGCTGCCGGCTGGGAGCCAGAAAGGCTGGCTGACTGACTGACTGGTGATCAGATAAAAAGGGCTGGGTGCAGCAGCAGCAGCAGCGGCGGCAGCAGTGAAAGCAGGACCAGCGGGATTTAATGTTTGCTTTGTACCATCAGTAACAAAAGAAGCTGCATGCTCTTTTCCCGCGAGTCCGGTTTGCGGATGCTGGGCTGTATTGTTTAATGAAAATTAACCGTTTCACTGTGGTTGTACTAAAACAACTTTGTGTTGAATTTTTTCTTTGCTTAATTATCTCTTGGCCTCAACATTTCTATCCTTGATCCTATCCTTCAGCTGGGTGGGCTATGAGTACCCAGAGTTCCAGGGACAGCAGTTTATCCTGGAGAAGGGTGACTACCCTCGCTATGAGGCTTGGAGTGGAAACAGCAGCTACAGAACTGAGCACCTGCTTTCCTTCAGACCCATCAAGTGTGCTGTAAGTTTCCTCATCCACCCACTCATCTTACAATAAAAAGAATTTTTATTTTAAGATACAAATCTCTATCAGCTAGTGGCTTAGCTCCTTAAAAAGATAACATGGGTTTTGCAATCTCCTCAGTACTCCATCTAATCATACCTAAATATCTGTATAACTTATCACACCACCATCTTGCCCGAATTACAGCAGCACCATCATGTCTTTCTCTGCAGAACCACAGTGACAGCAAGGTGACCCTGTACGAGTGTGAGGACTTCCAGGGCCGTAAGTTTGAAATGTGCGATGACTACCCCTCCCTGCAGGCCATGGGCTGGTGCAGCAAGGAGGTGCCTTCTATCAAAATCAACTCTGGAGCGTAAGTTATACTTCTAAATCATTTTTTGTTTATCTTCCGTTTTCCTCTTTGCAGCCTTCAGTTTAATCTCTAGTGTGGTTTTCTTTAATGGCCCTTCAATCAAAACAAACACATTCATTTCAAATAATTCTGCAGTAAAATATAGTTTGCCAGTAGACTATAGACAAAATATCTTTATTTGGTTTATTACGGAAGTAGTACAAAATACAGTAAAGTCAAATCTGGTAAAACACAAGAAAACCACCATCGGCCAACACCAATAATGACTTCTTCCTTCTCCAGTCGACAGCCTCAAGTCAGTAAATTCAAGGTATTTAAATTATACACTGGCCTTGACTTACCACGTTTTCCCTTCCACAGCTGGGTGGCCTACCAGTTCCCGGGTTACCGTGGCTACCAGTACATCCTGGAGAGAGACAGACACCAAGGCGAGTACAGAAACTACAATGAGTACAGCACCCAGGCTCACACCAACCAGGTGCAGTCTATCCGTAGGATCCAGCACTAAGCCTTCATTCTGCCTGCCTGAGAAAAAATGAAAAACTCTCCCTGAACCCGTTCCTCTACTTGAACCCCGGACAGATGACTGTCACAGAACAATAGATGGACAACCTCTTTCTAGCCCTCTGTGGCTCTGCGTGTATGGATATCTAAGTACCTACTTCTACTACCATGCTAAAGCATGTTCTTGAAATAGGAAATAAAGGCTTTTCTTCAAAACTAGCGACTGTCAGTATTCCTTATTTTCCTCATAATCAAGTTTATAAACTCATTTAAACAAATACCAATTTAAATCTTTGGCTAGATACCACTGTCAATCAATGTGCACCAGTAATCATGTTACTGGGGCACAAGCGTGGGAAACTCAGAGACCATGTCCTCTTTTAACTCCATGAACTAGGCTGTAATCATAAATGCTTTGTAATAAAGGATATACACTATGACGCCTTCCAGTGACCATACATGGAGCATTTTGATTCTGTTAGGCTCTTGGATGTGTAATATTGTTCTTGTCCAACTGTATTCTTATTTCCAATAAATGATAGCACGACATCACATTTGTTTCTATTGTTTGTTGCTTTGACTCCTTTTGGCACAGTTTGCCAAAATGCTCAGCGAGCTCAAGCTGTAGAAAAACAAACTGACTGGTTAAACGATAAATCATCTACACCGTGTACAGAATGGAGCTTCTCTTACTCTTTCTAGCTTTGCTTTAGGCAGAGACATATAATTATTTGATTGCAAATACTGACTTCACAGGGTAGATCTGCACTGTAGTGTCTGCAAACGTGCAGCTCTGAGCGGTTCAGAAGAGGCCAGCATGTCCCAACAGACATTTATGTCAGACATTGACAAAAAGTCCATGAACTCTGTTTGAATGTGAGGTTTGTTTTGACCAGAAACCAACTGTTAATAAAAAGAATCACAAAAAGGAGAGTTTGTTGTCACTGCATGACAGCAGAAATTAGTGTCATTTACAGCAGTTTATCAGACACATTCTGGATAAAAAAATATCTTAAAATTGTCTGTGGTAAATCTGAGGGTGGTGTCAATAGCAGGCAAACACAGGCCCATTGACAGGGGGGGGAACAAACGGGTCTTTTGTCCCAGTCCAGTGGCAGGAGGGGGGGCACCAGAATAAGGGGACAAGCCAGGAATGTCTTCGGGCCTGGACAAACGCTGCAAAGTGCTTCGTTTATCATATGTATATCTGTGGTCCTGAGCCTTCTTCTGCGTTTCCTGTTCCAACGACAAACACAGACTACCGCCACCTGTTGGTGTAGACATATACAGCTCTAGTGTCACTATTTGGCCGACTGCAAAGTTACAACATTGAGATTTCTTTCATCGTCAGTGAAAAAGTCTAATGAACATTCAGGTATCACTGATCTAGATGACAAACACTGTACCTTTGTCGTACGTTTACATCTTATGTTAAGCAGTGTGTACGTCAGAAATGAACAGAAATTCAAGTTGACAAATGATTTACACTGGTGACTGAGTTCATCATTAGAACCTAAAAGTGTAGACTATGTGAGAAGTCTAGCTTAGCGTTTGTTTGTTTATTCTAATGTGACCCCGTCATGTTTACCTTTGTCACACGCTGGGATCCTGGAGTGTGTTTACCTCCGCACACACTCCTCCTGTCGGTCCAGGACGTGGGATTCCGTGTTACACACCCACAAACCTGCAGCGGCTCACAGTCCCACACCCACAAATCCAGGATCTTTTAATAAATGTGTAACTGTGCACACACACCTTTCTCAAATATACATTCCTCTGCAGACAGATTAAAGAGGCTGCACTCAGGCTTGTTGAGCAGTGTAGTAAGTTCACTTCCTCGGGTCACTTCCACCACAGTTTAGAGCATCCAGGTAGGTCTACCACTTTACGGAGGAACCTTGGAATTATTCTTGATGACAGCTGTTATAGATAAAGTTAGGATTGAACATTATATTGATACAAACAACAGTGAGAAATGTTTTTAGATTAAATTTTGAGTTCATTTTATCAAAGACCTGAATACTGTGCTTATGAATCACGGTTTATTTTTGGAGGAATATGAAAGACTAACATGATTTTATTTTCTAAAATATCTTCTATTTCTTAAACTTTGGACTTTCTTGGAAACGTGTACATGCATTTTTCATTTTTCTGGTGGATATATGGCCACATGCTGATCCCTATCTGGAAGCTACACAACATCAGTGGAGTCTGTCTAGCATTCGAGGCTTGTTTTAAGTTGCCTGCGACTTGTACTTGGACACAGGCAGCTAAAGCAAGTCTGGAACGCCAGAAACAAACCTTCATTCTGAGCCCTGAGGAACAGCTGCAGTGTGAAGAAAAAGGGACACAACGCACACAGTATATCATTTTCCATTCAGTCAATCTGTGTTTTACTAGTTTTGCTCCCTTGAGCTGAAGTGAAGCTGCTGTTGAACGAACTGAAACCTGCGAATCTGCTTTTACAGAATGTGGCTATGTGAAAAGGAACATTAAACGATCAGCTTTACCTGTCAGCTACCACATAGCTGTACCTGTGCTGTATTTCCTGTCTGCTTAGTCTGTTGACACGCAGTAGAGGGAAACACCTATGTAAATAGATAACGAATGATTCAGTGCAGTCAATCCACAGGGCCGGATAGAAACGTTTCATTTGAAGCATACAGTTTAAGAGGTTAAGCATTTACAGTTACTACATTTCCATCCATCCATCCATCCATTGTCTTCCGCTTATCCGAAATCGGGTCGCGGTGGGTGCTGGAGCCTATCCCAGCTGCCTTCGGGCGAGAGGCAGGGTACACCCTGGATGAATCGCCAGTCCATCGCAGGGCCAGTTACTACATTTAATTTATTTAATTTAATATATGCTTTTACATATTCATGTCATCATTTAACAGATTTTCTTTTTTATTATATTAAACATGTTTAGATTACATCATGCAAATGTGTTTAAAACATGTAGATTTACCTCTGGACTACGGTGACCCCATGGCCCGTACTGGACAGACACATACTGTATGTTGCGTTTTCCAGCAAGTGAAACAGGATCTAATAAAACAAGACCTTTTCTAATAATCTCCTTTTTTATGTGTTGTTTGAGTTTTTGTCGGATCACTTTCAGTAAAGCATTAAACTTGGAGCCATGGCGTCGTTTTAGGGTGTGTGGACAAACCTTTCATCAAGGTTTTTAGCAGACAAAAGAAAACCCTCTTTACTCGAAGGTGTTTGATCATTTCTTCCTCACAGTAATAAACTAATACTGTTAGAATAAAGCCATGGTTGAACATCAGAACACGTGTCTGAATGCTCTGCATGTCTCTGTGCGTTTCATCTGTGTGGAAAGTGTAGTGTAGCAACATATTAGACCAGTAGATATAGAAATGCACATGTGTTCAGACTTTATGGTGCAAAAAGACGCATCACGACGCGTCAGTGAGCACCAGAAGCCATGGATTGTGAGTTACAACCTCATTACCCTCAGATTGAGGCCATATACCGTTAAACCCACAAGCAGAAGGTTAGGTGGGATGAAATGTTCTTGTTTTCTCGCGGGCAGTGAAGTGTGCTGTTTAAGGTAAATATTCTTCGCCCCACATGAAATAGGCCTTTGTTGTTTGCCGAGAGGTAAAGAGGCGGAAAAGTGAGGAGGATCTGAACTGGTTTCCATGTCAAACACTTCAATTCACCATAGAAACTCAGATCTTAACGCGGAAACTTTATTAAACTGTGATGGTGGATTGATAAGGGCCGAATTTCTATCGGCCTCTTTTTATTGTGGGCACCAGGCGGGCTGACAGAGGTAAATTGCTCTTTTAATTAAAGCAATGCACCAGGGGAAATTGCTGTCTGAATATTGTCTCAGAGATGGGGGCCAGTGACAGTTGCCTGGAAACTTCAATCTGTCCACCCGCATTTATTCCAGATCACAGTTATGAGATAAAGTTTAATAAAAATCTTTTCCTCCGCCACCAACGAAATGAAATCCAACCCTTTCTGAACAACGGAACACAATGAGACAGGACTGCGGAGGAAACCTCATGTTCAACATGTATCTCTCAGGTTCGTCACTTTGTCCAGTAAAGACTTATAGAAAAAGCCTCTTTTGATATGATTTTTCTAAATTCTGCCTGTGTCGGTGTCCTGAGGCGGGGATGCCGCGTCTCCAGAGCAAGCATTGTTCAGTCTTTTCAATCTGAAAGCCCCTCTGCTCTTTTGTCGGAAATCGGAAATCCTTTTTCCTGGACGCGTTTCCTGGCTTCTCCCAGAGGAGCGGGCGAAGACCACGTACTCGGTGCATCAGACTGCGACCGCACCGGGATGCAATTAGGATTTTAATCCGTTTCACTTCTTTTTTATTCTTAACACTTCGTTTTAGTTTGCGTTGGTCTGGTCAGTCGTGCAGCAGCAGCTGTTCTCGACTGAGAGATGTGGTTATTGAAAACAGAAAGAAATTCATCTCCACGCGCTTTAGTTAATTTATCCACGATGTGAAGTGATTCTGTATTTGTTTTCTACAAGATTCTGAACATAACTAATTTTTTTTACCAAAGTGATGTTGATGATAATTTGTTAGTTATATTTTTTTGGCTGTGATGGGAAATAGATTTCAGGCCTGCAGTTGTTCCAGAAAGCATCTTTTTGTGATAAAAAATAATTATGAATAACATTATTTTTTACATTTCAGATCCAACAGAAAATCTGTTGAAAGAAAGCAAAGGAACATCATGGGGTCCAATTAATACAGGAGTGCAAAAAGGTAAGAGACGTGTTGTTATCACAGATTTATTTTATTCTCATAAAATAGCTTCGGCGCATATACAGTTCTCCAACACAACATGCGAGTATAATAATAAAGAAAAGAGCAAAGTACAGATTAACAACATTTAGTTCAAGGAACGGCTCAAAAAAAGAGGAAAAAAAGAAAATATACTAGATCCAACTTAATATAAAAACAAAAAAAGAAAAAGGGAAACTGGGAACTAAAAAGTCAATTACATTTATTCCAACTGCAGGTCTAAATGTAATTAAATAAAACATAACATAATCTCTGTTTGCAGGAGTGATAGACCAGTAGCTCTGTGTGTTATAAATGATAGCAAATATAATACGTTAAAAATAAAACACGACAAATGAAAAAAGAAAGAAAAACAACAATAATTTACCCCCCATTGATTTGATTACCCTGTGGTGGAGGTCAACGCCTCTCAAAGTCAGGAGACAGTGCAAGAGTATAAAGGTTTTTATATCAGAAATATATATAAAAAAAACATTTATGGTAAAACTATATTTAAAATGTTAATGACCTGCCAACACCCACAAATAATAGATTTAGTTTGTGGCATTTTAAGAACACTACGACGATTATTAACCTGATTGCATGATAGAAAATAACCAGTGAAACACCGGTTAATTCATATTAATAAGATATGACATTTTCTATCCATCACATGTGATTTTATGTGATTTCTTCACACACGTCTGATTTATTGGTCAGAATCTGCTGCCAAACCTTGATTTGTGTTTGATAACAGGATTTCGGACAGAATACCGCTGTTTTTGAATGCACCATAGATTTCCAGTTTTCATGATGATTCACAAGTTGTTTTCTTCTTTCCCTCCGCGCAGGCAGTGGACAGATCCAGCTCTGGCAGTTTCTGCTGGAGCTCCTCTCGGACAGCACCAACATGTCGTGCATCACCTGGGAGGGCACCAACGGCGAGTTCAAGCTCATCGACCCGGACGAGGTGGCCCGGCGCTGGGGGGAGCGCAAAAGCAAACCCAACATGAACTACGACAAGCTGAGTCGGGCGCTGCGCTACTACTACGACAAAAACATCATGACCAAAGTCCACGGCAAGAGATACGCATACAAGTTTGATTTCCACGGCTTGGCGCAGGTGTGTCAGCCGTCCACTACGGAGCAGGCTATCTACAAGTTTCAGGGTAACTTCTCCCCGCTTCCCTTCTCCGGGATTTCCAAACTGAACCTTGTGACACCCGGCGTGGGGCCGTCGGGGTTCTCCTACTGGCCTGGCTCTCCTCCGGCTGCTCTGTATCACAGCCACAACCTCCAGCCCCCAGGGGCCTTCGGCACAGTGTCTCAGTCACACATCAGCTGTGTCAACAACATCAGCAGTCTGAGTACCATCAACAACCATTACAACTGACTATTCATGTACCTGCAGAATATTAAGTCCACAGATGACGCAGTACGAGCTGCTGGACTGGGCTGAAATCCACACGAGTTGTTTAAATCTTTTTAAACGAGTTACAGCATCCACTTTTAGAAGCAGTACAAAGTTCTAAACAAACAAGACGTTTAAAATTCCCAACATAAAAAAGAAATTGAAGTGTAGGCCTCTTTTCACGAGCAAATGAAATCAGGTTCGCTCATCCAATTACGCGGAGAGGTTGGAACTTTTACGCGCCATATTATAATATCCATATTGGTTCTATTCTAATCTATGAACATCTAAAGGCGAGACATTTCCTACTTTCAGCCCGAAATGAACTCGGAAACATTACCTTCTAAACCCTTTCTCTTAAATTCTGGCTTTGTCTTTTCCACAGGTAGGCTGTTTGCAAAACTATAACTGGACTACTGGCGCCACCTTGTGGTTACGGGAAATAGCCTTGATTGTGTGGCAAAGCCAGAAAACTGTAGGAGTGAATCATTGTAGTTTCGTTTTAATAATCTGGATTCCTGCCACAGTCAAAGACATAAAGGTAATCAGTGACTCTAAATTGACCAATAGGAATGGTTGTTTTTCTCCACGTGTCAGCCCTCATATTGCTACCTCTCCTCGTGGGACCTGTCCAAAGTTGTCTTTTACAGGAAAAGTAATGGATGGGCATCATGTTGTGTCATGACCAGACGAGGTCATCGGAAAGATCAGCCACCTCAGATTCTGACTTTACTCCAGACATCAGACCACAAGCTTGCACAATACCCTTCTGAAAATAACCACAGAAAGACCATTCTCATTGACAAACTGGTACAAAGGCCAATACTTTTAATTAAGGTGTCACAAACTCCAACACGCATAGTAAGAAATACTGTGAGTCTCTGAATCTCTGCTCTGTAAATACTGTAAGGTAGAACCAGGCTCAGGCTACTGCTGCTTTCTAGTAATTTCAAAATGAGTTAGAATGCATTTGTTCACAAATGCTCATACTGTAGCAAATGAAGTTAATAAAAAAACAGACAGTTAGAAACAGTATCGGTGTCAGTATCTGTTGACTTTATGTGTCTGCTTCATCAAAAGATCTGCGTGACAGTGAACACCACAGACGTCTGTGTCATATTTTACCAACCTTGTGTTTGTTCTTGTGTTTTCTCAAAAATGTGTTTTTTAAAAACTGGATGAATGATACAATATTAGAATAAATAATAAATCAAACAGGTGTGATGGCTGTGATCACTCGTGGTGGACAAATGTGTAGAAGCCACATCACTAATTATGCAACATTATTTATTCTCGTGCTGTGAGAAGGATCAGTGCATTTTATTTTGCATCATCACCACAAAGCCTCGATGTCTATAAAACACAGTAGAAACACTCGTGGAACAAAACCTTTGCAGGCTCACCGTCATGCACTGTGTTTTGCACTAGTTTGCTGTTGCTGAAGTCAATGCTGTGCCAAAACCACCCAGTCATGCTTCTGCTGTTGTGAGAGTTCGATCACTTATCCCTGTTGTCAGTGGGCAGGTTTTACCTCTATCACAGGTCTGACACATTAGAGGCAGACAATCGTTCACACTCACATTCAAACCTATTTAGATTCAGCGTTCAGCTGCATCTAGAAAGAAGCTGGTGAACCTGGTGAAGACCCACTCTGGCATGGGGAGAACATGCACTGAAAGGCACCTGGTTGGCTGCTGGTTAGGGTTCAGGCTAACATGAGAGTGATACAGCTCTCAGATACCTACTGAGATTCTTTTCCAAAATGTAAACTCAAATCTTGCCACACGGGGGCGCCATAGGTCTGCCAACATCACAGCACCATTTTACATAACTGAATAAAGAGAGAGTTGCTCAAAAACAGAACATGATACCATCTGCAAACAGCGTATTATTTCCAAACCTCACTTTATTGTAGACACTGCAGGTCTATGAGAATTAAGTGCTTAAGGACTGATTATCTGACAATGGAACTGATGTGAGTTATTACATAAAAACAAAATTGTAATGTGGACGGATAAATACAGAGGGCAGAGTTTCAAACATTAATTCTGACTGTGTGTGTGTGTCACAGTGAGAAAACGAGAGACAGAGAGTTACTCATTCACGGTGACACTTTTTGAGCGTGTCTCCTGCATGTCAATAGAAAATGCATCCCTCTCTCTGGCCTTTGTTCTTTGGACTTTTACAGACTTCAGATTCAACCCAGCAAGAAAGAAGTCCAGTAACCCACTGCAGCATTCTGCTTGTGCTATCGCACACAGCTTCTCAAGTTCAAGTACCAATGTTTCCTAAGACACTTCGCTAAGTAAGTAAGTAAGTAAGTGAGTGAGTAAGTAGTTATTTCCACACCACAGTGACATCACTGTCTCCTCTGTTAGCTACTATGTCCCTAATCTGATGTGCCTGTTGATGCGCTCCTCTCACTTCTTCTTGCATAACAAACTAGGTGGGTGTTTTCCCTGCAAGCTACAGGATTATCAATGTGAATGTTGAAGACAGAGGACAGAGAAAGAAATACCACTTTCAACTCTGACTCCAACCTAACTCCAAAGACATGAAGACAAAACAGACATCATGACAAGACAAATGTAAATGTGGACATGTGTAATTCATGTCATTGGCTCGGTTCCACCACAGCCAAAACTAAACATGTATGATGAAACACACCAACCTTTAGAACGAGCCTGGACCACACCAACTGCAAACAACGCTTCTAAAAAGCACTTGTTTTATTGTGTTTGCTCAGATTTTCATTATAAGAAAAATAGGACTCTCTGTCCCAATAGTGCAAGTTGTTATTATTAGGATAAGGGTAAGTGCAAAGCAGTCAGTGGGCTCTGTGTGACTTGTGTGAAATGTTGCAGTCAGTGAGTCATTCTTCCAGCTGGAGAGAGTGGTAATGAAGGCTCAGTTAAATTAGAACAGTACACCTACACGGTGCTGAAATAGACTTGAGAATAAGAGGTTGAGAGGAAGAGGTGCGGAAAAAGGAGAGAGACCCAAAGAGAGAAGAGAAGTTACTGCAATTTATATACTTTTATTAGAGCTGCCCACCTGTCTAGACACGGACCTACAGTAGAGTCTATAAGCTAAAAACCCCAAAACAACTGTAAGTGTCCTAAATGGGAGTCAAAGACTTGCTGTGATTCTTTTAAATTTGAATTTGTAAAAAGAGTGGCAACACTTTGCTTGAAATGTTTATTTGTCAATTAAGAAAATGGCCTATGACTGGAGCACCTCTATACCACAATCCAGGTTCAGACGATGTCTATTACATAAAACTAAAAGAATGAATAATCATGCAGATTGATGTAGTGTGAAACGATTCAGCATCGAACAAAGAGAAACCAACATTGAACACGGTGTAGGTGTGCACTGAATGAAGAAATAATAATGCACCACCATTTAAATGTAAGTGTTATTTCCACATGACAGTAAGTGCAGCGGATAGAACGCGTCGGCTTTCAGTGAACTTGACAATCGGGTCACTCGAGATCCTTTGGCAGAACATACCTGTTAAACCCAATTCAAAAGTGGCAGCAAACCGTCTCTCCTTGCACCTCTACACCTGAGAAATCTAGTTTAAGAGATTAACAGCGGATTAAGGGACACATAATCCCTTTTCTCTCAGTCGGTGCAAGTGTGGTCATTTTTCCATTTGGATGCCATGACATGATGGAATAAACATCTAGAGCCTTTACTTCAACAAAGGCAGTGTCCAAACAACAACAATGAATGGTTGAATGGTTTAAGATAAAACAAAATATTTAAGTAGTACAGCCTTTCTGTGCAACATGATTTGTACACTTATAGTTACCTAAATGTGTTTTATTTCATAACCTTATCATACACTTCTTGTAAGATCTCCGCTGGCAAAGCCCTGAGGTAAAGCACGAGTATGAGAACAACCACAACCCCCACAGACCAACAGCACTTAGTGACACGCATGACTTCACTGTATTATATAATAGGAAATAAAGTGTATTAAAAATCATTTGGGCAAAAACTGGATAATCTTGTTCCTAACAATGATAGATTGTTGTGGAGTGTTTCACTGCCGCTGATTCGCTGAAGAAAGAGTCGAGCAGAGCGGTAACTCAGAAACGTGGGCAGGTGTCTGTACCAACAGTCATTCACAAACGTTGTGTGTCTTCTGATGATCACCACACTGTGCAGTGGTTCTGCCCACACTCTGCCCCACACAGCTCACTTTGTCCAGCTCTCATTCACTTACCTACTCGTTACTATAGAGACACAGTGGAGAAGAATGCAGAAAGCAGGCTGGCAGACAAGAGACCTGGGTTGAATCTTAATAGCGAAGACAAGGCTCACAGCGCTGCACTGGGATCCCGTTACATAATGCTGCAACAGGACTCTGCCACGAAAATTCAGCAACAAACAAACCAAAAAAGAATGATGACGCTGTGCATTTGAAACGTTGTGAAATGTTGCTTTCCACTTTTTGACCTCATAGATGAGAACGTGTGCGTATTCTGTCATGGACGTTAAAACGGTGGTAGAAACATAATTTAGTTTTATGTCCTTAGTGATGATGTTTTACAGAAGCAGCAGTATGTGTGGAACATAATAACTGAGAGGCAATTCGCTGGCAAATAATCATTTTACTACTTTACAAAGGTTACGTTCACATTTAAATTGTGTGCTCTGGGATATGTTCATCAACATATCTGTGAAGGTTCTCAGTCATCCAGGTCATGGTTATCTCAAAAAGGTTTATCCAATAGCAACTGGACTTA
>JAUMTR010000013.1:14354567-14369274 GCA_032270685.1 Microctenopoma stevenorrisi | reverse complement strand
TCAGAGTCCTCCCCGCAACCCGAAGGCGCAGGGAAGCAACCCTCTCGTCCAACGGGGAGAACCCCAACGTACAGGCAGCTCAGGCTCCTTTCCCATCAGAGAGGTGACATTCCATGTCTATATTTAATGCAGTCTATATTTACACATTATATTGATGATTGTGTGGCATTTCTGCACCATTATACAGTATGAAATAGAAAGAGATGAGCTCCAACTACAAAGTGCAGATAAAACAGGTAAAAAAAATTTAACAAAATATTTACACTATAAAATGGTGAATAATTACTATTATGATCAAATATTGAAGATAAAAACGCAAAATACCATCAAAATAATGTTATTCTTGAATTTCTTGATGAAAACTTCTCATGATAAAACGTGTGTGCCACACACACAGACTTGATCCTCTCTGTCTTGCGTGGTTGTTATGGCTACCGTGACCAACCCTCACACAGATCCAAGACCAAAGCAGCATCATTTGTTCTTTATTCCAGTGCGGTGACTTTAAGTTCAAAATCACAGGAGAAAATGAAAAAAAACAGAGAAATGATGCTAGCTGTCTTTCAATAGGGCCTAAATGACACGTTACAATTTTGTCAGCCCGACAGGATCAAAATGAGTTGTCAAATAAAATCTGAATTCTGAGAGTGAAAAAATCCTGATTATTTTACTTTTTCATGATGGGATTATGCATATATGTCTATTGTACTTTTACAGTTATCTGCAGGGAATTTATAGTTCCAGAGGGAATATTTAACTTTCACTAACTCAGAGACATGGTTACTCATTAAAATCATCTTGATCTCTTGAAGATTCCTGAGCAAGAAACATGGGTTGACAGTCCTTGATGTTATCTCATTCAGAGGCTCTAGAACAATTTGTCAGATCTATGTCTACTTTTGTAAAAGTAAAAAAAATCCCTATGAGAAAATACTTTGAGAGGGATCTTCCTGGCATCACAACTCGATATGGTTGTATCACTACAATGGACTCCTGTTGCACTTTAAATTGAACTGACAGACCTTTATTCTCTTAATCCATTTCCCACTTGAATCCTTAAATATCAAGAGCCACACAGGGAGCTTGTGACTACAGGAAATTAGGTCTCTCCAGTCGGACCTGAACTGACCTTTAACCTCACTTTGTAAATGGCTCGAGAATAGTGACTCAACGTAGACACACACAAACGGTTACCGTAACTCAAGGCTCTTATTCCCATAACAATTACATGTGAATGAGACAGTTTGCAACTGTGCCCGCTGCTACAAAGTGCTGGATGTCACAGAGCATCTGCAAGAGTTTTACCAGACACACTAACGAGTAAGAATTTTTTTTTTGTAAAAGCATCTGTTTTTAAATATCTATTTATCAAGAACACATAATAAAAGTGCAGCATTTGAACTCCCAGAGCTTTTGAAAAGAGTTTACGGAACACCAGGATCTTAACAAAATGCCTGTAATTTTGCCTGCAGTGCAGAGTTAGCATATTATCTATTTTGACCAGATCAGTAATCTTATGCCAGAAAACAACTTAATTAAAGTAACTATAGAGATTTTTCTCATTTTCCCTCAGCATGTTATGACTGTCTTTTTAAATGTTGATTTTATGCAAGTGTGTGTAAGCATGAAAGGAGACACCGATGTGTCTGCGAGGATACATATGAATGTGCAAGTGTGGCTCATTTAACGAATCATTTTCTCTTGATCTTCATGAGTGACAACCACTCATTCACCTGATCTAAGAGTCAACCCCACCCTATTATTTAGCTACAGCAAATAGTCTGCGTGTCAACATGGGTCAGTACTAACCTCTTCATCTAATGGCTCTCTAGTTATTACTTAGTCTGCGCTTAGAATCAAAGACTTTGTCCCACATGCAGAGCAATTTATGGCCCTTTTAGACATCTTAATGGCCAGAAAGATTTATACTGGCAACAAACTATAAATACACATATTTCTGTTCATGAGAAAACAACAACGCTTGGATTTTTAAACAAAAGCGATGAGCAGAGTGAAGAATGTTTTTTAAAGGATTCCCTAAAGTTGTTCAATATATATATATGTATAAATATATATATATATATATATATATTGGAAAGTACAGTCTCATGGTGGGACATGGGATACTGAATCATAGTGAACTTGTGGTGACACACCAAACACAAGCCTGTGACTCATTTTGGATCTTGGGTAATGGTTTAACGACCAGTGGGGTAACTGGTTCTTTTAAATCCTTGTTTTTATCGACAATATTAAAAGTGTATACAGTATAATGTGTAGGTTTAATGTGTTTAACGTGTGTCCTTGAGTGATTCTCTGTGTGGTTGTAAAACATACATGTAACATGTGCAACAAACCTAGGTCACCAGTTTACTTAGATGGATGTATGGATTATTAAATCATACTGAAACTAAACATTGTTACTGAGTCATTAGAAAAACATTAGATTGATTCATCCTAAGTTCTTTCAATAGATATGTAATAGATAGACATGTAAGTGCACAACAAGTGCACTGTAACTGAAAAGCAGTTTCTGACACCTGCTTCACGTAACAACCATGTGAACATCATAAAAATAAAAAAGGTTTTCTCCTACAGTTCTCCTCCTTTATCCTCCACTGCAGCTCCTACTGCTACTGATTAACAACATCCTGAATCCTCTGTGTGTGTGATCAGTTATAGTGTGGGATGACAAGATGACTGCTTTGATCTCGCCATCACCTCCCATGAACATACACAGATGGCTCTGGCCCTGCGTGCGCGTGTGTGCGCGCATGTGTATGTGGTTTATGGTTTACTGAAATGTGAATGGAAGTCTAATACATATTGCAGCTGAGTTGTTTCTAGACAAGAAGGGACATGCTCATCCTAATCACCCTTCCATAGCAGTGTCATGCTTTCAAATGCTGAAACCTTAACTGTGATCCACCAAGACCTTCTCACAACTATGGTTGCATTGGATATGGTTGCAAGCCTCAAAGAGAAGCATATTTCAGGCATCTCATGGCATCAAAACTTGAGCTCAAATTGAATTTGCTGTCTTGTGAGTTGTTTTGTTAGTGTTACCAAGTGCTTTCATAATTCAGTGAGTTCAATTTGTTCTACCTTCAGTCTTCTGTAACCACACACTGCGGTCACTGTTGCATTGTATACACTGTCTTCGGTGTAGCATGATGTGGTAGGAATGTGGAGTGCTCCCCAAACACTGACAGGGTGTTCATGGGCGCTGACCTTATACACATGATTCTGATGCACGACAATGTTATTTTATAGTCAAGGACAAAGCCTTTTGTAGGCCCTGTTCTCATTTCTCATACAGATAAAATGAGCATGTGATTTCAGGATACATCTCAGATGTAAGAGAGGAAAGTGGTGGTAAGGCATCCAAAGCTGCCTGGGAAGTGGTAAGCTATCTCCAAGAATTACTTTAGCATCTTAGCATTTGGTTACGACCATGTATCTATTAAACTGGAGATCTACCCATCTATTCATATTCGAGTAGCTTAGTGAGTCTCTTCCTACTTCCTCACACTTCCAATCATGCTCCTGTCAAGCTGATTGTGACAAATTCTTCTTAAATAGTATTTGGGTGATGTTTATGAAATGTTATCACTGTTTTCAAATGTTTGTTTTCTTAAGATTTTATGCTGTATATACACCATGTGTATAAGAAACCATCAGTTCTGATGGCTAAATCACTACCAAACACTGTGGTAATAGAACATATGACAGATATTACACTGCTTTCCTTATATAGACCTAGCCCTGCCCAGACCTTCCCAAAGGTTTCCTCATGGCCCCAAACCTAAGAAATGTTAGGAGATGGAGTAATTAATAAACTAAATGTTTCTGAGAATGACATATTCACTAAAGATGGCAAGCGGAAAGATAACTGAAAGAAAGATCAGAGGAGAGAAGATCGGCAGCGTGCGTCTGGATCTGGAGCTCTGTAGAGAAGGAAACCACAGAGAAAACCTCCGTGGCCAAAGCATCCATCATTCTCGTATTACTGCGATGGGAAGAGTTTGCTGACCTCACCAGCAGATGTGCAGCTTGCTAGCTGGGCAGGGCTGGCTAGGGCTGGGCTGAGTAGAGTTGGATTGTTGAATTTACATTGGTATTCCAATCCAAGTGCTTAATTCAGTCATTCTGCTAGTAATGTTGTTATGTATTTATCTAAATGGTTATTTAGTACAGGTTGAGCCAGAAGCAAGGTCAGGACAAATGCTTTGATTCTTTTCTGCAGCTTCAAGTTAGACGTCTGTGGCCTCCAGGAGCTGAACTCCTGTCTAATCAAGTCAGAAAAAATTAACAGAGGAGTGATCCATCTTTGAGGAAGGACAGACTGTACAAGAGATGGTCACTATGTGGACAGTTTATAGAGAAACCAGTAGATTTACAATATGTACAACCAGTATGACCAAATTATTGTTAACATGCATACAGTCAGAAGAATACGGTTTAAGGGTGTCATCAACTTTCAGATGCCACCAAACTCTCCAGCAGTGAGACTTGGAAAGAGCACAGGCCATGAAGTCACGTTAGAAGCAAATGTAAAAGAAAGGACGAGGAGACAATTGAATGGAGAAAGAGAAAAAAAAGATAAAAGTCGCCTTACACTTTCTCTTTCTCCAACCATGTCCTGATCCCACTGCTCTCTCGCACCTCATTACATTATAGTCCCATGCAGTAGCACCAAGAGCTGCAGCAGCAGTGTTTCGGTCATACTGGTGAGGGAAAGGCACGCCACTGGCAGCTGGCCTACCACATGAGAGGACTTTGGTGTATGTGTGTGTGTGTATGCTTGTATGTGTGTGAGGACATGCATGTGTGTACAATAATAAGAAGATAATAAGAGCCCTGCTGCCTGTCAGCCACAAGGCAGCAGCTGCTCAGGCCCACAGATTAGAGGCTTGCACTGCACTGGATGCCCTTAGTGAGTGGTTAGATGGATGGATGGATGGATGGATGGATGGATGGATAGATGGATAGATGGATGGATGGACAGACAGATGGATGGTCAGTTACAACTACAAATTCCTGGACACACACATCACAGAGGACCATCAACACCACCAAAACGCCCAGCTTCAGGCCTTATCAATACAGACCTTTAATTCCCACTGCACCACCAGAACTGCAAATATCTTTCTTCCCCATTGTAATTTGCATTGTCATTCTAGATTCTAGCTTTTATACTTCTTCCTTGACCATGGGTAAGGTGGTTGATCTTCAGCTATTCTAACACACTACATAATGGGGCACGCGGCAACGTCAACAGTGAGCCAGTCACGTTTGTCACCACATCACATTTTCCCATGACAGTAATAACAGTTCGCTTTCATCTTTGTGACAGTCATGAAGTGTATTTTAAAAGTGTGTCATGTTACATGTAGTGTTATGGTTTGGGATTATTAACATTGATGATACGGCTGCTTCTGGAACAGGCTACCTAATCTTTATGATGTAGCTAAATGGTAGCAGTGTAAGGACTTTAGAGGTGTGTGGAAACATTTTATCTGTCAGTTTACATCAAAAGTAGTAGGGAAGAGCTTCATTATGCAGAAAGACAAGGAACCAAAACACACATTACTTCATCACAAGGATACTGTGGACCAGACGTTAAGCCACAACTGAAGGAGTCTGCAGTAAAACCCTGGAAAAGCTTCAAAAGAAGAAACCAACACTGATGTCAGTGGGGCTCCAGCTTGATGAAGCTATTGCAAGCAAAGGATACGCAACAAGATATTTTAATTCGTTTTAAACATCTTCATTCTAATACTTTTTCTCACTTGATGTAATAGGTGGGTGAGGTAATGCACAGTCCAATTTGTCACAGTGTTTATTTGTTGTTTAATGTATTTAGATGTAGCTTGAGTTTATGGCTTATATTGATCCTTGATGTTAAACCCAAAAAACACCATTTCACCTGTTTCTAAATGTAGCTAAATAACTTACTGTGACATTGTGAATACTCACAAAGGGATGGATGTTTCTAAAAAACAAAAAAAAAGGTTGGTAATTTTTTTTACTACTAACATCACAGTTTGCTTTTGACTTGTTTTTAATGTGTGTTTAGATTAAGACAAAGACTAATTCTGCTCAACTTCCAAAAAAGAATCCAAACAAGGTGAAATTACAGCTAGAAGAATTAGTGCCAAAACACTAAACCATTCCAGAGAAGGTGAAAAAAAATGTCATCAGTTATACATGCCAATATAATTAGTTTGGAGCTCTTTAGATCCCCCAGGTCAAAAATCAGCAGAGGTGTAAATAAAGGTTCACCCTCAAGTCAAATTCTTCTTATAATCAACATTATTGCAATAATCTTAGAGTAATTGAATGTGTCAATAAAGTCTGCCTTCACTTTTGTTCCTATGTTCTTTAACTCTAGTGTAAGTAGGCTTAAAGGCCCATTTACTGCCTTAGTTTTCCTAAACAATAAAACATTATTTTTATGTAATGGAAATATACCAATAATCGCACTGCAAATTAAATTATCACAAACAAAGAGTAGGTGTTAATCGCGTTCTTTGATGACATAGCGCAGCAGAGTCATGTGTAATACTACCAATTAAAAGTTTCCATTTTGGCTTACTAGCTGAAATAAAGCCAACTTCTTACCAGAATCTAAAGTCATGTCATCACACAGCAGCTGGTCCACTGCAACAGCTTTTTCATGTGTTCATGAAGAATTTAATTCAATTGCCAGTAAACCAAGAACCACCATATGAGTACGTGCTGAATATCCCACCTGTGCATAAAATCGGTTTTAGGGTGGGATTCCCCTTTAGCTAGGATCCATCATTCATACACTACTGAGGTATCCCCGTGATCCTCTGTTGTGGTTTCTCTGGGTGAGATGAAGGCTATAGCTGTGACACTGGTAGGTAGGCTCCCTCTTAATGTGTCTGATCCATTTGAGCTCTTTGTTCTCTGCACTCTGGCACGTGCATACGCTAAATAAATGGAAATACACAAACACAAGTGAATCACTGCAGGTGCCTGCATGTGCACGCGGACCCACAAACACATGCAGCTATGCACGTGCTGTTTGTTGATCCCTGTAAGAATATACTCGTATTGTCGTAACCCCAATAAGAGCACAGCCCTCCAGATGTCTGGTGTGTATCATTGTATCAGGCAGGTCATCTAAGATGAGTGCTCATTTCAAAATTCTCTCACACACATGTCACCCAGCCAGAAGGTGTGATCATGTCAGTGGTGCACAAGCTGCCTCATACAAAAAGGAATGCTGTTCAAAAGACATCTGGCGCAGGTAAGGATGTAACTTGGTAAAATATTATGTCATCATGTTCAGGTGCTGGCGATGAGGGGAAGTGGGGGGAGGAGTGGTTTACCTCATGTTTGATGCTCAGCACACAATGACTAGTGAATACATTTGTTTCGCTCTCTCTTACATGCAGTACAATAAATGTTTTGTCCTCAGAAATTAATGGAAACATAATTATAGGAAATCATTTTTAAATCACTGCGGTGAGTGAAAAGATATAAAAATCATTCTATTGTACTATTAAAAATATTAATACTTCATGATAAAATATTAAAATACTACGGAAGACGATTAGGGCCACTGCACAAATTTTATTAGAGTTCTGATTTTAATCTCTTTTTTTAGGAATTCTGACTTTAATCTCAGAATAATTCTGAATAATTCTGAGATTAAACTACGATTAAAGTCAGAATTCTGACTTTTTTTCTCAGGATTCTGAGATTTAAGTCAAAATTCGGACTTTATTCTCTGAAATTTGACATTAAAGTCAGAATTCTGAGATTAAAGTCAGAATTTTTGACTTTATTCTCTGAATTCTAAGATTAAAGTCAGAACTCAACTTAAATCTTCCGTAAAATACTGTCCGTGATAAATTCTCAGCCTATTTTTTGGTTCTGAGGCAAAGGTGTAAATATATTGTTATACTAAAAAAAATGTTTTCAGTCTGCATGTTAATAATTCCTTAAACAGGATCCTGATCCAACTTGAATGTGGAAAAAAATGCATTAGTTTTCCAAAAGTCGTTTTCTTAAAAGTGCATTTTAAAAGTTTTTATTTTAGAGTTTTTCTTTTTCAGAAAGATTTTTCTAAAAATCATATTTTGCACATTTATGAGAACAATGTTGATCTTCATTAATCACCTTCGTGTTTAAGCCAGTGGTTTTGCATTTTAAAGTCTGTAAGTGGTTTGGGTAATTAACACTGGAAAGTCTCTGGGGAGCAGAAAGGTGCTACATGCGTCCTGTAAATATGTATACATGAATCTGTACAAACACACAGACCAGCCTTCAGCATGAGGCAGGTTTGAACACTGTGGTAGCAGCGAAGCCTTGGCACTCCCCTTCTGACATGTTCAAATCTGTCCTCATCACTGATTCTCCACTTAATCTGCGCCTGATCACCTCTGACTGTCACATCAAAACATGAAGGGAGGTGTGGAAGAAAGACAAATGATGTATTCTGGGTGTTCTTCTATAATGCGCCTATTTATTTACCAATGCAAGGTCAAAAAAGCACTGTTCAGTTAAACTGGAAGATCCAACAACCGCGTCTGCAGGTTTAAATAGAGCTGGAAAGGTGGGGTAGGTCGTGACATGAAACAGGAGCTGTGAGCTTCAGTCACACCTGTAAGGAACAGAAGGTGAAAGTTTTAGTCTACATTTCTCATACTCTTGCCTTTAGTTAAATGCATGGTATGCACTGTATGCAAAACAAACAACATATACACCTATATAGATATAAATAAAAATACCAGTATGTAGGCTTGAGCTGAAGAATAGAAGCACACATTAAGTAAAACAATTTAGCATGTTACCAGCATATCTGCCCACACTGTGCCACAGTCTGCAGACAGTGTTGCCCCGCGGGACCATGGGAGAGAGAAAGAAGGGATGGACAGAAAAAAGAGGGAAGAATGCGAGGAATGAAGGGTGAGCTCAGCCCGGCAGGTCTGTGCAGAGACAGCAAACGCAGTGAACTCATGGTAAGGTAGAACAAATGGCCTAGGGACACATCTTTGCTTCTGCCTCTGCACAAAGAACTTGCTACTGATTAACCTACATCTAATCACATTTCACACCCATGCCATGACACTGTCTCCATCTGAACTTCTCTGGGGTAAATGTGTCTAAACAGGAGGCACATCAAGATCAGCAAGTTAGCAGAGCAGCAGGTTTGGTGCACTGTCTGTGTCTACACAGGGCAAATTCTTCCAAACAACCACTGTAGTTCTGTGTGTCACATGAAAGACAATAGCTCTGTGGGCAATTTTTATTGGGTAAAAGGTGGAGAGCTGGTTGGTTCTGAGTGGGTGCTTAGATCCACATACATCAAAACACCCTCATGATGAAGCTGATGATGGTTATTATTACTGCATTTTTATCATGCTTTAGAGACTTTTCTGGACTAGTTCTAAATTCTCACATAATTTCTCAGGGAATGTAAAAAAGTCATATTTGCCAACTCTTGACCCACGGAGAAAAACTCACAGGTTTTTCTTTTAGGCTCTCAACAAGGTTATGTTAACAGTTTAAAACAATTGTGGTAATCACCATGATTGAGGCCAAGGCCATGAAGCCGATGATCGAGATTTTGACCTTCATTACAACAGATGAATGCGATTCCTCTGTAGTTTTGACTCTCGGAAAATAGCATCATAGTGATTTGATACTGTACACTTTGTTACCACTTTATTAGATATACTGTACTTGTGCATTTGAATTCAATCCAATTTGGCGTAATTGCCTAATTCCATTATGACAGGTGAGTTTTTGTTGCAACTGTTGGCGACTGAGTCAAAGTGATAATTCTACCACAGTGGGTGGTGCAGTTGCACTGATCGCGTTATATTGAGGTGTCTCTTATATGTGGCCACCTCATTTACCTAAATACGGGATGCCATGCCACAATGAATGTTACACAGTGTAACTCTAGTTCCACGAGTGCTCAAGCTATGCTGCACAAACTACTGTATGTCATTTATGCTGAACCAGGCTCTCCCACCAACGTCTGCAAACACTGAGGTACTTTGACTTCTCAATGGATCATCAGAGCGGTCATTATAACCCTTTGATGCACTACAGGTCACCACAGAATATCAAAGGCATAACAAGACTACAAATGAGAAATTACCCACAAATACAGTCATTTGGCTAACCGCTAGTTTTCAGATCTGTCTCTAGAACCATACACACCCTCTCTGATGCTGAAAGCATGGCCTGGTTCAAGCCCGTGGGTTGCAGTCTCTCATGGGTCAGTAGAGGTAATGAACAAGGTAGGAGGTAGGAAAGGAGAAGGGACATGAAACAGCCCTCTAAAAAGCTGAAGATTAAAGGGTACCACCGCTTATCCCTTGTTGGTTATTAATACCAAAATGACTAATTATACAGTCTCAGATGGTTTTAAGGCTTGGAAGATGATGCTGCAATTTAGCTTGTTTGGTGCAGATAACTCATCAAAGGGGGATACCCGCCTGCTTCATATATGAGGAGGCTGATGTTAATACAACAGTGCCGGGCAGTGAAAAAGAGTGGGAGAATAAAGCTACTGTATGTGAATCACAAAAATGTTGCTGCTACTCAATCAATGCAAAGTAAAGTCACTGTTACACTGAGTTACAAGGAAGCTTTTGTTTGATTAGCAGCTAATGTTGACAATGGTAATGTAACTGTTATGGGGGCATGCCTTATTTTTTGGTTGTCTTTTCATTTTATTTGATAATGATGGAATATATTGGCATATATGTGAACCTTGTGTGTGAAAGTTGGTCCTAAATGCTGGTCCTACGGGTACAAGAGCTTCTCCTTGTAAGTCGCTTTGGATAAAAGCGTCTGCCAAGTAAAGTAAAGTAAAGTAAAGTAAAGTAAAGTAAAGTAAAGTACAAAGGACAGAATGGGGCTGGAGAGAGACTGAAACCAAGCGTGAACAGGTACACTGGGAAGGTGCCTGGAGATGTGAGGCTGAGAAGCGATTACAGACAGGATGGAGAATGCTGATGAGAACTTTAATAAAGTGCAGATTGACTCTCATATATGACACAAAGCTATGCATGGAATACAGGACCTCTTTACAAAAGACAAGTGACTGAAACTCGGGTGATTTACTATCATTCAAATTGTGAAACCGACAAATAGTAGATTGTACAGATTGAACCAATTGTGATCTTTACAGACCTGTGACAAATTCTAAATTCTAAATTCAAGAGGATAGAGGAAGACCTATCTTTCACCTATATATTAGCCTGTCTTACAGCGATTTGTTACTTCCTAAAAATCATCCTTTCATCCTGCAAAATGCTGCAGAGGGAGTGCTGACTCTAACATTACCTTCTCTATTGACACCTTTTATCCAGAAAATAATTTAAAAGCCACCTCATTACCTGAAAAAGCACTTAATGATCAAGCTCCATTGTATCCTAAAGACTTCATAGTACCAATTATCCCAACAGAATGCTTCACTATCCCCTGATCTCCTTCCTTCTTCTTTCTTCGTTTACAGTACCTATCTGCCTGTCTCCCTCTTTGAATCTTTCTGCAGTTATTCCTTATCTTTGTTTCAATATTTTTTTCGTAATTTGATGAAATATCATTCGACATTGCCCAAATAGTCTCCACATTTAGCCACGTAGAGCCCTAATACCTGCAAACATTTAGCTGTGTTCCACTTTGTTAAACTCAAATATTTAACAATTCATCAATATTTCACCTCGTTTTAAGTCAGCCAGCAGAGTCAGAGTTTCTTCCAGGGGAAAACTGTTGAAGCAGGGCGGGAAATCCTCTTCCATATATAGCCCCTTCTTATGACCCTCACTGATAAATATTTTAGAAAATTGCTCCTTGTGTCACTCTTGAGCTGACAAAGACATGATTGTGTGTGTATATATATGAGGTTTGAGTTAAAGTGAATGTGTCAGAAGGCCCAGAGCGTTTCTCTCCTCGTCTCATTCCGTGCCAAGCTTCAGGAAAGTGGAGCTCCAATCTACTGGAGCAAATGTCGGCTTGGGTCGAGTGGAACACGTTGCAAATGGTGTTAAAAGCATGTACTTGTTGGCCTCCACGCGTTTAATGATTAATGTGAGGAAGTCCGCAAAAAAATGATCCTTGTTTCCTCTTTGATCCTTCCCTAGTGGAAGACAGCATGAATTAGTAACGCAGATCAAACTGCAGTGTTAGCGCAGATCATGTATTTGAGAGGAAGCTGAAAGGACTGTATACATAAGAGGTGTTATGAGATAATGTGGATGTGCCCTCGAGTTCCCTGTTCTTGTCACAATGACTTTTGATTTTAAATACAACAACACAACACATATACATACATAATGCATAATGATGAATTAGTTATCTAAACACGAGACCTATCGTGAGACAGCTGGTCTTGGGTTTTGAAAGTTGTCTTCATAATTTCTAAGCTAAAACCAGAAACAAAGGTGAGATACACTAGAGCTTGCACAACTTGACATATCAAGTCACCTTTCAGCTGCTCCACAGGAGATCATCTCTGCCTGTGGCCACAGAGCATGTGTTGGTTCCTTCATTCCTCTTGATCTGAGAGCTGCTGGGACATGGCAAATAATAATGACGTTTGTGAAGTTTTTTTAATCTTATATTTTAGAGTCACTTTGCATTTATTGTTCTTTAATGAGCTGTGATTGTCATTTCTTTGCAGCACATATTGTCCTTGCTGTGCCTCTCCAGCATCTTAGGTGCTGTAATGAGTAGATAGTCCAGGGGGAAGATCCTCACCAAAGATGCCCAGAAGTTAGCCATAACATGCTCTCATCTTTTTTCTCTTCTGCATTGTTGAAATACAATTGTACAGTTTTTTCCCCACAAACACTTGTTAATGCAGGCCGTTTGGTGAAGTCGTTGTGCTGTTTGCTGCGCACTGGGTCTAGTAGGCCTGTCAGCTAGCACTGGCTTCAGATGAGTGCACATGACTCTTCTACTACTGTTATATTCAAGGAAAATATCTGCAAATTTTAAAGACTACAGCAGAATTTGCGTTATTCTTGGTGTATTATTCCCATACATCTAATCCACAAGAGATAGTTTAGTGCAACGATCTGCAGGCTTGACAGTAGATTGAGTAGGTTGAAATTACTTGCCGAACAAACTCTATCTGAAAGATGAAGTCAGTGGGTCTGGTGTGATGTATAATGTCACACTGGAGCTCATGCCCCTGCTGCTTGACTTGCTGTTTGCTGCATGTAGCATGCACACACAGCACATGTGGATTACTGATATAATGCACTCTTCAGTGTTTCTCTCCTGAGTTTACTTGTAGGGGCTGGTCCGCACATTTGTTTCCTTCGATCCACCCTTGAGGGAGAAAAAAAGAGTTTTTTTGGCTTCATTCATGTCTTCCTTTCCCTCTTGCCTGACCATGTCTCTGTCTCCGCACCCCATCGAGACAACTGCATGCGATTGAATGCAACTAGCCTTTTGGATTAGTCTATATTTTACGATTAATAACCCAAAACCTAACCTAATCGGTTTAGATTACGCAACTCAGGTTCCTACAGAAGAAGAGAAACATGTTCTAGGTTCCTAATGGAATTTACACTTGCATGAACAACTTTTCATTAGTCTGCTGTTGTGACTGGTGTGCATATGCCCAGCAGTTACAAAAACACTGATTACAGTTTAAACACTGTGGTCTTGTTGCTTGTAGGAATATGCAAAATTTATGCTTTTAATTAGTTTGTTGACTGTAAAGATAAATGGGCTATTAAAATGTGTTTTACCAGCCATCTCAGGAATCATTATCAATTTAGGCCTAAAGATTAATGAATATACTTGTTGACAGCTTGGTGTGCTGTACCAAAGGATCAACATTGTCAGCATTGGGAAATATTCCCTTAATAACTGAAATAAAAGAAGTAATGCAGCTTTTTTTTTTGTTTTTTTTACTCTTCTTACTGAAAGAAAACCTTGAAAATGTTCTATTTAACATGCAATGCAGACCTGCTAGTTCATGCAAAGGGATCACAACATAATAAATCTCATTCACCTAATAATGCACAATGTTGTTTCAGCTCACAGGATTTGCTCTCTGTCAAAATAACAGCCATTATTCAAATAAACTCAAAACACAAGCCCAGGCCTGGTGTTTCTGACATTCACAGGCAACAGTTATTGTCATGAAGATTAATGTTTCTTTTTTGTTTTTTCCTTTGAGTAATTTGTTATTAATTTAAATATCCGTTCAGGTTGTGTGTTGTTTCTTTCCACGCGAGATGAAATCACTAAGTCAGAAAAAGGAAAAACGAGCATTTTGATTAATATATTTATTTAGCTGCATCTGTAGCCTGGTGGTGGAGGAGCCCAGTAGGGCTGTCTAAGCAGGTTACTCAACCTTAGGTTTAAACACACATACACCCACCCTGCCATTTAAATGCATGTGCCCACGGAATGAAGCACACGTTTGGACAAACAAACACGCACATACAATTCCCACATGAGGTCGTCGCCACTAACACACATCCACACATAAACTATTTATACACGCAGAGAGGGAGATGAAGAGCATGTTTCCTTGTGCACTGAGCGATGCACTGTGAATGCAAAACCCATCATACAGATGATGGGCCAGAGAGGTATGTGTTTCCTGAATGCGAGCAGTGTCAGGGAATTGAGGTAACGGACCCAATAGCACTCGGAACACAGAGGGGTTTAAAGGAAAGAGGTTTATTAACCG
>JAUMTR010000013.1:14341973-14354310 GCA_032270685.1 Microctenopoma stevenorrisi | reverse complement strand
ACTAAGAGCGTGGCGCGAAACCCAAAAGAACTACAAACTCACGGGGGGGCGGGGCAGACCGGGGCGAACCGTGACAAGCAGTATCGTTGGATAAGAATAGAACTGCAATAGCGCCTTTATACCACACATCAGTTAACTTTGAAAGTGTATCTCTTTATCTGGCTTGGGCATATCTTAATGTTCCTACTGTAACAAAACATTTAGTCTATGTAGAAACAAAAGCAATTACTGTAATACCTGTAATTATAATATGTAGGCCAGGCGTTCTAATGACTGATTTTTCTTTTAGGTTTTTCACTAAGTGTGGAAAGAACAAAAGCTTGCATACTTTTTCCTCAGCAGATTTGACATAACCTGGCTGAACTTTCTGTCAAAGACCTATGTTAGGCATGGCAGAAACTTAAAATATACGATCCCCGTGTAAACCTGTTTCATGTATATTATGTGTTTAGTATTATTAGTAGTACATTCATATTATTATTGTTTGTTTTCTACTATTCTTAGTTTCTGTCCCCCTCCTTTTTTTGCAATGGTTTGGTCAGTCAGCATATATACCCACCATATTGTTTAGTTTGTTGGGTCCGTTTATAGAGTCAGTTTGTGGTACGGTTTTGTTCAGTTTACTTAAGGCTCGTTCTCTTCTTTTGTCCTCCTTTAAGGGCCCAGTATTTGTTGTATGTTGTTGGTGAATTATTCTTTTGGCTAAATAAAACCCTTCTTTTGGAAAGGTGGCTCTTGCTACCTTGCGTCAGTCCCTCACAATCATTATGATATTTTTATCTCAATTAAAGTAACAATAGATATACGTGTCTTCCACGTGGATAGAAACCTGTGGATGTGACCTCTGACTTATGTAAATATACTATAGCATGCAGTAACTGATGAATTCATTATCATTACAATGCGAGTGGCAGACAACTTATGACAAAATAAACATTTCTTCTATTTTATTATTCATCACATTAAAGCCCCTTTCAAATATTATGATCTTTCTTTATTGTCTTACAAATATTAAGTTATCCACAAAAATAAAATAACTTAGATATTAACCATATTTAAACATAAAAATACAAACATACAAGACATTTATGACATGAAAAAAAAACAAACAAACAAACACATATTGCTGATATTTTCCCAGAGATCTCCTGGACACAGTTCTGTACGTGCAAACTACTTATCAGAATAAAAATAATCTGTCACACTGGAATCCCAGATTGTTTTTCCTCTGCTTTCGTCACAGAAACATGGTTTATTAAAATAAATTACACTCTCTGACAAGGAGCATGACTCACACAAGTTAGTTGAGACCAAGCAACATCTTCAGAATGTGCAGAGGAAGAAGCTGACATCAGAATATCCCTGTTGTACACATGGAAGAAGTGTGAAGGTGAGTGTAGATATATTACAAGACGCTTACAGTGTTGCACACGGTACATTGCATCACAAGTTAGGAAAGACTTTGACTGATAACATAGGATGTTGGTAGTGTGAACTGAAGCCTGTTCGTGTGTGCTCAGTTACCCGAGGCACTGAGGCATGATATTTGTGCAGCAATATTATTTTTTATTTACAGTACGATGCTGTCCAGATCACTAGATGAAAACTGTACTGTTTAAATTAAGGTCTGTGGTGCGCTCTATGTACTCTGAAAGTTTTGATATTACAAACCACATACAACACAGAATTCACATGGTACAATTAGGATAACTCAATGTACACTATATGTGCTGTGTTTAGAAACTATTTTTTAAACTAATTCACACAATGAATCGTGCTTGTTCCTACTTTTCTACAAAGCTGATCTGAAAGAATTTTATTTAAACATCCTCCACTACAGGAAAGGGAAATGCTTTTGGTTGTGATGGTCTGATTTTCGGATTTGCAGGAAGCAGCAGGAAACATGTCCTTTGATGCAAACTTCAAATAGTACTGTCACCTGACTTTGGGCTCCATTTCCTGTCTTTCTATAAAATGTGTCACATATTCATTGGCAGGTTGCACATTATCCATACAACACAGTAATACTGATCGATAAATGACTGATAAGTGTCAGCCAAGTCATTCCTTGATGATTTCTAGCTATAAAATGAAAACATTTTAACAGAAACTCCCCTTGAACAAAGCACCAAATCCACAAGTGCTCCCTATGTTGTGCTGTGACAAGTTCTATGAATAGTAGAGTGCAAACGTGGGAAATATCACGTAACATGATTGTGTTTATGCTGTAAGTTGCCACATGGATAAAGGACCACTGTATACTGTGATCTATCTTTTTCCGTGTTGTAAGTTTTAGTTTATGGAATGCAGCCTCTTGTCTCTGTATGTGTCTGGTGCTATGAAGCAATCTTGTTTTTCCTGCATGCAACTGAATGCTTACTCTCTACCTCCAGTTCACTCAGTTGAAGCTCACGCAACTTTCATGTCAGTCAAAATATGCCAATTTTTTTAAATTTTCTCTTTAGAACTTTCAAATAGGTTTCTGTTATCACTTTCCTTTGTGTCAACAGGAAGAGAGTAAACATCGAAGCTTGCTAAACGGTGGCAGCTTTAGACCCTTTTTGCATGTGCAGTCTTTACAAAATCTTTCTTTCTGCTGACTCAGCTGCTTCACACTCGCACACGCCACTGCTCTTCAGGAAAACAGCAGTCCACCGCAAGAAGGTACAGGGCACACGTGTCAGTAAAGGTGCCTTTAAAATGAATTGTCTTGATTTTACAACGTCTTTCTGTTATATTGTCCTTCTTAAGTCCTTTAATATGTGATTCTTCATTTACAGACACTGACCCACTCTGTTATCCTGCACTCTTCGCAGACCACATAGCAACACCAGTGAAACTTGCAGTTACAGCGTTCGCTCCGCGTCTGCTGCAGGATGTTGTGGCCTCTCCCACAGCACAGACTCTCGCAGTTGTCCATGCCGGGACTGGTCTTGTTGCAGATTCGACCCTGCGTGCCAGCTGAGTCCGACCCCAGGTCTCGCTCGCAGAAATCCGGGGACTTTTCAAAGTAGACCAGTTCATTGATGCTCGGCCGCCGCCGATGTGTGTGGTGGTGGTGGTTGTTCTGGTGATGGTGGTGGTGGTTGTTGTGGTGTGAGTGGTCGAGCTGTCCGGTGTTCCTGTTGTGAGCCTTGATAAGCGTGGCGACATGGAAGCGCTCTTTGAGGATTGATCCCATCACCCGGAACTCTGGGGTGACTTGCCAGCAGGTCTTCAGCTGGCAGCTCCCCGATGTCCCGTGGCACTTGCATTTCCTTCTCATGTGGTCGAGCACCACCTGCAGAAAACATAGACAGAGACAGGCAAAAAAAGGGAGTGGGATGGGTTGAGGAAATGCGAGGAGGCGAGGGAGTGCCAGGAGGGAGGGAAGAAAGAAAATCAGAAGGATTAATAACTTTGATGATTGCTGGTTGTATTTGTAGTATAACATGTAAAGTAGGAACAGTCTGCCGCAGGCTTCACTTTACATTTCCCATTGTGCCCTCTTTACTTGAATATGTTTTATTTTTTTGTTCTTCTAAGCAATCCACTCACTCTTTTACTGTATACGACATGACACAGTAGACCCTGAAAAGTCTGGCCCCGCATTTAAAAAGCCAGGTGGTCTGACTCGAAACCTGTTGTTAAACATGCTGCTATCAAATAACACAGATGGATGCAGGCAATACCCAAACAGACAGTAGTGCCATTATTCTCACTTTGGCCTCAGGTAATGGTTCGATGCATGACCCACATGTAGCAGCATATGACGCTCGGAGCATTATAGTATTTTCCTTTTTTCATTTTAATGGTTAGCACTGGTCAGTGGAGCCACAGACAGACAATGTGTTTGTGGAAACAGTATTCACACCCCTGAGACGTTGTGTATTACTTGTAAAGCCAAAGGACAATATGCATACCTAATCAAAAGAACTCAAGGTAGAAGAATGTCCCTGCTAATTTAAGTCATGCATTATTTGATTTGATTATTAATGATATTGCTTAATAGATGGACAGCATTTTATCTGCTGATTTATGTGGAGCTTATCAGAATTACCTTTACAGTGCCCTTTAATGTTTTTAACACCTTTGGAAGTTTTCTCCTTTTTTTGTCAACATCAAAACAGGAGTTGAGAAGAAATGGGAGAGACTGTCAACGTCTTTATCAGAGTGTCCTGTCTAATGGCCAAAAAGGACAATATGGCCAATGTGGTCAATTTGCCTTCAGGTGAACTCCAACTGAGATTCAAGAAGATTCAACTGTCTGTTTTAGTCATAGGAGCTTTTATCTTCTTCAGGTGAGTCACATCTGTCTCGATGGCCCAGTCACTTGGAGGACAGCCTGCTGTAGACAGATTTACACGTCATATTGCTTTATTTTCTTAATGATGCCTTTAACAGCACTCAGGGAGTTGGACACATTCTTGTTTTTTAGGAGTAAGTAAGTTAATTACTGAATGGACTACTTAAAATGACTTTTTATGGGATCTACAGTAAGCACCCCAGGACAAGCACAACAATGCAGGGCAATGCTCCCCACATGTTTCAGTGAGCCAAACGCATGATCACAGGTACTTCTGTCCAGTAATGTTCCTTAGGTTATGTGTATGCTGGAAGTGTGTCCACACGTCTGCATGCGTGTCTCTGTGTGTGTAGGTGTGCTGGTGTGAAGATGTTTTTCAGTCATCACCCATTCTAAACTTTAAGATCCAATTACCAACAGGAACGCCAGGCCACCCAGAGCACTACTGACTGCTGCTGCTGCTGCCCCTATCAACACACACACACACACACACACACACACACACACACACACACACTGCAAATTCCTTGCACTTTTAAGGACATTTAACTCACACCAAATGTCATCCACAGGTATAATCAATACAAGAAGATACTGATATACTGTAAGAAAAAGACCTTTTTTGGCCGTGTGTGTGGCTGTATAAGAGGTTAGAGAAGAAAAACTTGTAACTTTTGATTGCTAAACGTGAGAATTTAGAAAAACAAAACAAAAAATCTGATACTTTATGCTCAGTTTGAACTGTGCTGAAGCTCTGTTTTAAACTGTACAACTGGTTTTCAAAACGATTAAGAAAAATATTGTCCTTGTTCTGGAGCATGAAAAAGTTGAGAGGTGGATGAGAGAATGAAAATGTGGGTTGAGTAATCTCTGGAACGATCAAGTAAAATGTAGAGCAAACAGAAGAAAGAAAAATATCTGCATGCAGTGTAAAAAGCAAATCAAATAAATCTAATTTCATGTGGAGCACAGAAGATTAGAATCTAAACCTGCTAGAAATTACAGAAGACATACGGCTTTGCTCAGACTGCAGCAATTTTTAAACAAATTGATACAGCATTTAGGACTATATATATGTTTGGACATATGTTTATGTCACTATCACTGATCAAATTCAGTGTTAGAAACTGATGCTGCCTCCTAAAACAATGGGATGTATATTAACAATAATGGGAAATAATGCACATTTTTGCAGTATTTCATCACTGTTCTCACGTTTTGCTCATATTGTATGTTAGGATGAAACACAGTGACCTAAAAGCACGCACTGCTGTTAAACATGGTTCTACTATAATGGAGAGTCTTGAAAAGAAAGTTTAAAGAAACTGTGATCAGTGGTCAGGAGATAGCCTGCTAAAGACTTTATAGTAAACAACTCTATAATAGCTCAAACAGCACTTGCACTGAGTTCAGATTGCAGCGTTTGCTTCGGTTTTTACACAGCACCAGAAGCAACTCCAGAATCACAAACGTGCTGGCCCTAAACACACAGCAAAGTCTGTAATCATAAAACGCTCCAACCCACTTAAACCCTAAAGAGACAAACTGGCCGAGGAGTCATAACTGCATCCACTTAGCTACTGTTTGATGGTACATTCACAACAGGATAAGAGCTTAAATAGTTAGAAATGTATCTAACTCACTATTTCACAATTTAAAAAATAAAAGGCTGAATAAAAGTTTTTATCCTTTTTGTAATGTTTGTCACAGTAAATATAAATTTTAACAAAACCTGTGACCCCTACAAAAGCATTAGTTTGCAGGACTACAGCTATAGGACTTCCATAACAAAGATGCTTAACCTTTCAAACCTTTCTATGATGTTAAAATAATACACACCATTCATACAAACAAAAAAGATAAACAGGCCTTCTTAATATTACAGCCCAATAGTAGACATAGAGTCTAAATTTAAGCTACAAGTGACAAACGGCCTCTGCCTGAAACAGACAGATTAAACTATATTTAGCTGGCAAAACTGAAAGTCACTGGTCAGAAATAAGAAGATGCTGATGTTTTTCACGTAACGTGGCACCCATTGTTTTAAACATTATGTTAGGCCAGTTAGGTTCTGAATATGCTACAACAGCCCACTCTGTTAAAGATGGGCAAGGTATGCAGCGGTTGTTCGGATTTATAGGGAAATAGCACTAAATAAAAAAGAAATTACACAATTGCCAATTCAACATCAAAAGAATAACATCTGCGACTTCTGTTTTAGGGTGGAATAATCCATTAAAGATACAAGGCACACTACACGCCCTGTGCTCCCACTGAGAAGAGATTAAAAAAAGTTTGCAAGCTTCCAAGTCCTCAACAAAAGAAAATAACTTCAGGTCAGAAGTGCTTTGTGCATGTGGGAGATGTCAAATGTCTTTGACATGTAGTTGAAAGGCAATCAGGTAAAATCCAGATCCTTAACTGGTAATAGGAAATAGGGAAGTTGTCTGCTCTTGCTTTATAAGAAGTGGTCTGTCACTATGACAAGTGAAGCGTTGATCTTTCTTACAAAAGAGAACCGATCTGAAGAACATTTTGTACGAACGAAAATAAAGGCAGAGGTCAAAAGATGAATCACAAGCTGAGATGATTTATTTATAGATTTTTAAAGGGTGTTTCAATTCTACAAGTAATAACTCAACAGATTTGATTGTCAGACGTTGGTTGGTCTGCATCGAATGCTTTTACCATAAGATCGGCGGAATTCATTAACGTCTGAACATTCATTCAAATCATTAAAACTAAGTTGATAAAAAATACAAATCGAATGCATTAGTAGACATCCCGGCATGCACTGGGTGCTCATGGTGGAAACTTAATTTCATTAAATTGTTGATGTTTGATTTCACAGTAATTAAAGATGTGCTAACCATAAGGTGGTGATTGAATTTCTTTCAGATCTGATCCATGAAAAAATGAAAAAAAAAAAAAAGATTGATTAAGTGATGATCAGATGAAAGGCTGTGATTTTCTGGTTTCTTCCGGATGCTTCTCAGTTGAACCTGGGGCTATATGTGTAACAGGTGAGAGCGAGACAACGCGTAAAAAATGTTGTGTGCAGTTCTCTTTGTGTTTGAGGTAAGGGGGGGTAGAGGACATCAGCGGGAGAAGGGTGAACTTTGGATTATCTCTTTGTTGTCCTTCCATTATTTTATACACAAAGATTGTGTGTTTGTGTGTGTATTTAGCTTTTATTAGCCACCTAGATCAGATTGTAATCAGCATTTCTACTGTATCTACCCTGTCATCAACTAAAATTGTTTTAGCAGTCTGATGGGTACAAATACTGTAGGTGTTACACAACAACAGTCACTTTACAGAAGCTATAAAAAGCTTGCTTGAAAATAACACATTGCACATTAGATTTACTTTCAGCTCTGTCAGCTCCACAAGACTCAACAGGGGCTGGGCTCACAGTTTGAGAAGAGTAGCGTCACACACCGAGTAAATGGTGGGTTTTTCGATCATACAGGTGACGTTATCCTTCACAAACTCACTGAATATTAAAAGGAAACACGCTCTGCTATGTTAATCTATCTCTTATTTAAGCGCTTATGTTACATGTGTATAACAGAGATGTAACTGCTTCAAAGTCAATGGTGGAGCACAGAAACAAACATCTGGCAAGTTTTAATGGGCTTAGCGAGAGACAGCAGCGTCTATAAAACGACTCCAGACAGACATCAAATACGACATGTTGGTGGCAGATTAGGACCGACGGCTGCATAGCACAGCAGACTGGAGGAAAATGACAACATATTGGCATAGAGGGCAGGCTACTGTGCAGGGACGAGGGCACGAGGTGAACTCCACATCCGAGCCGTCTTACCACAATCTGATGTTTGAAAGAGGCATTAATTAGGTAGACATATGTTTTACAGGAAGGAGAGAAAACGAGGGTTATGATACATGATAAATGTCCTCAGCCAGAACTGAACCAGAAAAGCTGCAGCTACGTGTTTGGCTGCATGAGCAACTGTATTCACAAACTATTTGTTGTGATGTTTTTGTTCTATTTTACACATATTACACAAGTTTTTCATGTTAAAATATCTTGTTAGAATATGTGGGAAAAAAAATAAAAATACACACCTGTTACGGCTCCTCAATAATAAACAATAATAATGCTGAGATTCAGCACTACACTGTGTCAAAGGTACGCCTTCGTTTGACCAAATATTGTAATCTGGCTGATTCAGTTCTGACTCAGTTGGTGATGACTTTTTTGAGCATTTTTGTAGAGTTTGTCGTCACATGACACAACTGACTACAGAAAACGAGCAACTGAGGAATTTCTGCCTCTCCTTTTTCTTTACTTTACTTTTATAAGAAATCCCATGGAATGTACTAAGAATTACATTACATCGTGCTGAAATGTGTGCTTCACGATGCTGCCTAAGTCTTTGTATCTGTGTTATTTTGTATTTGTGTGTATGTGTGGTTCTTTTCGTTTCTTTTGAACGGGCCAATGTTTTGGGGAACTTAAATCATCAAACTATATGCATGCTTGAAAGCCTACAGTAATTTGTTAGTTAGTGTTAGTACTTTCATTTTGCTCTCAGTATTAATCCACATGAATTACCAACAACACATTTTGCAACATGAAACTTAAGCAATGCATTATGTATGTACTATGTGGAAGCATAGTAGTTGAGCAACTCCACTGCTGGTAATAACCACCTACTTGCACCAATTTAATTTATGATTTATTCTCCGTTGTGTTTGGTGCATTGAATTTAATCATTGTCGAATCCCTGTGTCATCATCACTAACCCATTTGGGAAAGTCCTAATTGAACGTCTGTCTATGTGTCCCACAGTCGACCCTTCGTGCTGATAAACAGAGAGCTAGTCTGCACACTGCCTCGTGTTTGTCAGTTCAAAGAAAATCTACTAAAAGGTCTTTAAAGCCAAGCAGAAAGCCAAGGAAATATCAAAGCACACAAACAAATCCTGAAGCAGCACATTAAGCCTAGACATTACTTTAAACAAATCAAACGCCTCGCTTCAAAAGAACAATTACGCATACACAGATAAATACACACGCACACATGCAAACACAACGTCAGGCAATTACTGGGCAAATGCATATCTGCAACACAGAGTAAGAATTATACTACATCAGAATGTGTGTGCATGTGTGTAGTGTTTACTCACTGTTAATTGCACAGAATGTCCACAGTTCTCATTTAGAGACTAATAAAATGTTATTACCAGCATAAGCATTTCCACCTGCTGAGCTCCTACTACCAAACATTTGTCTCAGTGTGTATTTATGCGTGTGTGCATTCAAGAAACAGAGAGTGGTAAGGGCAGAGTGTGTATATGTGAGCGTTTTGGCGTGCGGTGGGTCAGATCAAATGCTCTGCCTCTGAACTGTCAGGACTCAGGAATGCTCAGCACACCACTGATGATATGAAATGGCCTGTGAGGAGAACAAGACTAACCCCGCACTAATGTTGCTATTTTTGATCAAACACACTTTGCTTTTCGTGTGGGTTCTGAGTCAATAAATTAACGTGAATGGGGTCTCCAGAGCAGTTTATCCTCACACAAAGGTTCAATTAGGCTTAAAGGGCTCTGGGAGTCCCACTGTTTTTGGTTTGGATCAAGCTAGGTGGTGTGTTGGTAAAATTCATAATGGTTTAAATACGTTTTATAGTGTGTTCAGTGTCCTGGTAAACAGTGTTGTAAAACACTCGAAGTGCATGTTTAAAAGCTTGAAATCAGGTGTACAGTAAGTTGTATGTCTAATTCCATGTCCTCTTCTTTGGCACTAAATTCAGTCCACTACATAATCAGAGATCAATCACAGAAGATTATCTGACTGCTTCAACTGAAATTGCCTCTGAGGGGTTCACACATTTAATTGTCGTGTTTCTTAGTTCCTGGGGGAACTATGAAGGAAGGCAGCAATCAAACAAACAGCTATACAAAGCATGATGTTTCATCACAGAAACTGTGAATACATAAGCCAATGTATCATATATTATCTGACCACAGCAACTCGCTGTGTCACAACAAATACTCAGACCTCTTGTTACTGTGATTTATTCCCTTGTTAATTTATACCAAAATTCTAATTTAAATTATATAAACTAAAATGTGAAATGCGTATTTAAATCACTTGCTAAAGCCACAAATGTGATTGAGGACAACTTGTTAATCATGTCAGTCACATTTTTCTTTTTTTGTGGCTCCAACTGAACAACCTGACAGCAGCACAGATTTATTCTGTTCTATTTCCTGTGAGGCCCATCCTTCTCATTAATCACAATAACCTTTGCATAATTATAAATTCAGAAGCATTCTTTTTGATTGTTATTTGATAGGGACTAAACCCTGAAGGGCTGGGCAGACCAGAGAGGTCTGATTACAAGTCTTGTGCTACTCCTAGTTTAATTCCTCTAAGCTGCATAGTCTAGGTTTTACCAAGTGGGTAAGTGAGAACATCATTGTGGTAGGTGTGTGTTTGCATGTCACAAACATTGTTTACATTACCAAAAAGAGCATGGTTAAGCTGTAATCTTTTTCATTTATCACTGTCCTCCTTCGCTCCATTAAGGAACACAGGTGAAGGAGGAATGGCTTGAGACCAAAGGTTCCTTACAGCTCCATACACCAGCATTAAACCCACTGATGGTGGTCAGGGAACAGCATGGGCACTATGACCCACCTGCAGCAGTGCAGGCCCAACAGGCTGCAAATGCACAGTTCTGACAACTGTCTGTCTACTATGGTCAACATTCAGTTTCTCTTCTGCTCTCCTAAAACCTGGCAGAGTTCCACGTGAGTACCTTTCATGAGTGTACCCTCCAAACCTATCAAAAAACCATTTTGTGCTGTGAGATCTTTATTTCTAGACTCCCAGCTACAACTTCACTGTCGCTGTAAAGACCACCAAGAGTCAACAAATACTAAAGAAACAAGCATCATCACGAACATAACACTTAACGTGATTTGGAGAGAGTGAGGGCAAATGTCTCCAATGTTTACCAGCATTGAAGTGTGAGTTGCCAACTGTGCGTAATTAAAGAGGGGTGAAAGGGAGTTGAAATGTATAGTTTCATTCCTGGAAATGGGTACACCATCTCTCCTTACTCCCCTGAAGTCATACCCTGATGGTAAATTGTAATTACCCAAAAAACACTTGCCAGCAACACGGCAGACTGTTGCAGAGCCCGCACTGTCACCACCTGCCTAATGAACAGACAGGACTCAACAGAACCCCGACATGGCTCTGAGCTCTGCAACATGAACGCAGGAAAGCGTGCCAAGCATTTGATTTGAGGTGTGCTCTCTAAACGATTGTGAGGAACGGGACGAAAAAAAAAAGAAAGCCAAAAAAAAAAAATTGGCTGAGAAATTTACTGCACCAGTGAAGTGTTTCAGTGTAATACGCAGCCGCTTTAAACATGTAGCAGTTAATGAACAGTAGACTGTTTCACGTAGCTGCAAATTGATTCATTAACATACAAAGTATTTAACACAACTTTCACTTCAAATCGATCATTAGGGTAGCAAATTTCGAATCAAACATGATTTACATAACAATGCTAATTGATCAGTCTTGATTATAGATTTTTTTTATAATTATGTGTAGTAATTAGTGTATAGGTGTAGTGTTTTTAAAGCCTGCTAAAACATGTCTACCATTAGTGACATGCTGATGCCATGTGTAAATAAATCTCCCCTCTGCATTATTTCTTGTGCAGCAATTCTGTAATCAACCCGGCTGGACTGAATTTGTAGGAGGCGCAGCGGGAGAGGGGGAAGAGGGGAGGGAAGGAAGGGCGAATCTCTTTCTACTTTCCGCCCCGGTGTTTGAAGTCTAAAATCTTTTGCAGGGTTTTAAACATCTGTTTCCAAACTGCCAGCAGCCACTAATTAGGGCTAAAAACAAGACGGGACGTCGTGAGAACCCTGGGGTGGGCATGAGGCGACATGCACACCCTGCTCAAAAACCACCACATTCCTCTGCCTAAAGACTACTTCTCCAAAAAGAAGGGGGGGGGGGGGGGTTGGTGGGGCAGGGGCGGGGGGGGGAAGGGGG